>MDKH01090748.1:0-16773 GCA_005239495.1 Nicotiana undulata | reverse complement strand
ATGACTCGGGGGCCATGAATGCATGAATACGTGTATGCGACTGCATGAATGCATATATATATGGGTATATGTAGACATCGTGGTACCGACTCGCCCCCACTCAACGGGATCAGATACTCACACCTCACTTGATAGCCAAAGTTAGAATTTTCATCATATTACCCTTTTTGCTCATAATATTACCATGATTGAACAATTCAAGTACGAGAAGGAATTTTAACCATCTTCATTTAGCTCAACAGCTCATTATCAAGACTTATTCTTTGCTCTTTATCAAATATACCAGGAGTAACACAATTACTCAATTGATGAAGTTCATAATTCTTATCTAAATATTATGTACATTTAATTCGCAGCTATCACAGCTCAATTTCACCAGATATCAGTAATAACTCGTACAAAACATCAGATAATATCAAACAAACAGTTAGAACATGCTCGTGGGTCCTACGGCTACCCGATATACAGTATAGATGCCACGTACGGACTCTCGTCACGTGGTACGTACGTAGCCCCCTCAACGAGCACAATTAGCAATCAAGAGCCTAGGGGACATTTCCCCCTTACAAAGTTTGGAAAGGAGACTCACTTGGACAAGTGCTCCTCCGGCCAACGGACCAATCAACAAGACGCGTGAATCCTCCGAATCACCCTCGATGGCTCGCAACTAGCCAAAAGCACATAATTATATCAATTTAGGAAGATTCGAGGAGGATTTATCAAATATTTCCTTAAAAACGTATTCTTGACGTACTTTGGAAATTCAACTCCGAGCCTCGGCGTCCGGAAAATTATAATTCTTGAAGAAACGCGCTATACGTCGCCTAAGGATCAAGATTAACTCAATTAATCATCCCTCAATGGCCCAAAAATCAGAATTCACATTTTCATCAAACCCCTCTTTCTTCCCCCAACAATTTCTTATGAATTCTATGGATTTGGAAGAGGAAATTCCCAAGGAATTGAAGAAATTAACATGCGGAGGGTTAGGGAATCACTTACCTGAGTTTCTAGGCCAAAATACCCGTTCTTGAGCTCTTGGGGTCGTCAACAATGGAGGGAAATATGATTTTTGGGAAAAGAGTTCACGACTTGGGCTTTTTAATAGGACTACCCAGCAGTTTCCGCACCTGCGGGAAATTGGCCGTACCTGCGGTTGGCCTGGGCCCTGGGGGAGGTCGCGCATGCGGGCTTTTGTCCGCGCCTGCGGAGCCGCGCCTGCGAGAAGAGAAGTCGCCCCTGCGGCTGGAGCCGCGCCTGCGATGGGATGGCCGCTGGTGCGAACCTCGCGCCTGCGGCTCATGGACTGTAGGTGCGGTCACACCAGTAAATTCCCACCAGCTATGAGTTTTGCTGGTTTTTGACCCCGATCGGGGTCCGGGAGACCCCTGGGCCCACCAGAGCCCTCGATAAATTATACCAACAAGTCCCAAATCACATGATGGACTTGCTCGAGCTCCCAGAACATTAAAAACATCATTCAAACCAAGAATCACTCTCCAAAACCCCTTAGATCAAACTTAGGATTTCAAGAAAAATCAAATGGCTCATCAATACGCCGAACGGGTCTATACTGCTCGGAATGACCCCAAATTTTGCGGACAAGTCATAAATGACTATACGGAACTATTGCCAGTTCCGGAATTCCATTCGGACCATGATATCACGAGGTCCAATTCCAGGCTGAATTCCAAATCTTATGAAATCCCGAATTCCAATTCAGGTGCCGAAATACTCCCGGGTCGTCAGAAACAAGAGGGGAACACACTCCCAAGTCCGAAATCATCATCCGGAGCTGCTGGAGCTATCAGAACCCGATTCCGAGGTTGTTTGCTCAAAATGCTGCTCGGAACCTAAATCAACCAAATATGCTAGCCTTCAGGAACCAAGTGTTCCTGAACTGGCCAAATCACTTATGAATCTCGAACTACCTGCCCACACAAGTCATAAGGCACGAGTAGTTGCTATGGGAAGAGTCATTCACGGGAACGAAGTCCCAACACACAAAACGACCGGCTGGGTCGTTACAGTATCAGTCATGCTCAAACTCTAACAAATAGATCCATACCTGAATAGGAAAAATAAGATCAAATAGAGTTAGTGATACAAGACACGTGTGAGACCACAATACTTCACATTGAGCCATGCAATCATGATTGGGTTATTTTTTGTAAAAGTGGCTAGTCATGCAAATTCAACATGGATAGACCTTAAAATTGGGAGGACATCTTGTTGTACATTTCGCGCTCTAAGACATATGTTATTAAGATACTTTGAAGAAAAACTAGCTCTATTTTGCAAAAATGGCCTACGTGGCCAAATGTGACTAAACTTGCAAGATTTAGCTAAGACCCCGCGAAGCCAAGAACCTAAGACTCACTAAGAATACCGGACCCTATGTGGGCTGCCTACGTATCGCGCCCCGAAAGACGAGAATCAGGTTTGCGTAGTTTGGGCAGATTGGATACGAGAGAGAATTTAAAAGAAAAAAAATGACTTGTAAAAAAAAAACACATTTTATGTCTTTTGTTTTTTTTGAAAAATGATGAAAACATGTAAAATCTTTTTGGATTTTCTTTTTCTCTTTTTTTTAATATATATTTCTTAACAAAATGAAGGGAACGTGCAAAATCTTTTTTTTTTATTATTTTATTTTCATTTTCATTTTTTTTGGTCTTTTTCTTGAAAGAAAATAAATAAATAAATAAATAAATTTGCGAAAGAAATATATAATTAGCCCTACTTGCTTCACTTTCACACTTAACCCTCCTTTCTTTCTCATTTTCCCTCAACCAACATTGGTCCGCCAAATGACGCCTTTTACCCTCGAAGAATACAACATGTAACTCATAAAATGCATCAAAATGGTCTTTTATTTTTGGGTACACCTGTCCTAGACGGACCCAACCCCTGTGTTGAGTCCCCTAAGTCAAATGCACGTGATGCAAATAATCGTTCCTATTAAGGATCCGGCATGAGGTTTTGTTATTCTAGGTTTAAACCTAGGGTTGTGGTCTAGACCTGGGTACCCGAGCGGACAGCTGGAGCCGAGGTGGGGGCAACGTACCGGGAGCACGAAAGTCTACCCGGCCTTGTTGCTGCTCCATCCTCGTTCTTATTTGGTACGACCTCTAACAGAAAAGCGGGCCACGCGAACGTGTGCACCATTATTTTAGAAGACTCAGAGGGGTGGCATAAGGAAGCAATTTAAATACAGATAAAATAATATTAAAGCGGTAAATGAATGGCAATTAGCACATTAGGCCCACAAAATACAGTAATATCACAATCAATGAAGCCAAGTAAAAACACATAAAAAAGCTCGAATTCTTGAACCCTGAACAAGAGATTCTGGGTTCTTTTCCCTAGCGGAGTCGCCAGAGCTGTCACACCTCCTTTTTCACCCCCGGTGAGGGTGGATAAGGGAGTTTTTCCAATTAAAGTGACAATAATCAAAACGGGATTATTTATTCAAATTCAGAGTCGCCACTTGGAAAATATTATGGTGTCCCAAGTCACCGGTTTAAAATCTTGAATCGAGGAAAAATTGACCCTGTTTTACAGTCCGCGAACACAGAAATCCGGGTAAGGAATTCTGTTAACCCGGGAGAAGGTGTTAGGCACTTCCGAATTTCGTGATTCTAGCACGGTTTCTTAGTGATTCATACTTGGCTCAAATTATCTAATTACTCATTTTTAGGACCTATGTGTATTTTACCTTTTACCGCTTTTAAGAAATTATCCTGAGATGAGTCACGCGTACGTGTACTCATTTTAATTAATGCGCTAAAAATAATGTCACGCGTACGTGTACACAATTAATAGCCCTTGATATTAAAATTATTTTGCCAAAGACACGCGAACGTGTACTTTGATTTTATTGAAAATCGG
This sequence comes from Nicotiana undulata, assembly GCA_005239495.1. Taxonomy (NCBI): domain Eukaryota; kingdom Viridiplantae; phylum Streptophyta; class Magnoliopsida; order Solanales; family Solanaceae; genus Nicotiana; species Nicotiana undulata. Next base: position 12,882 of record MDKH01090748.1, on the reverse strand, counting down.
CGCTTAAATCATGTCACGCGTACGTGTACACAATTAATAGCCCTTGATATTAAAATTATTTTGCCAAAGACACGCGAACGTGTACTTTGATTTTATTGAAAATCGGCGCTTAAATCATGTCACGCGTACGTGTACATAATTTGTCACGCTTAATTATTTTAAGAAAAAACTTGGCCAAAGTTGCGCGAACGCGTACTTTGGTTTTATTTTAAAAATCGACACTTGAATCATGTCACGGGTACGTGTACACAATTTGTCACGCTTAATTATTTAAGAAAAACTTGGCCAAAGTTGCACGAACGCATACTTTGATTTTATTTTGAAAATCGGCACTTGAATAATGTCACGCGTACGTGTACACAATTCGTCACGCTTATTATTAATAAGATTATTTCGCTCTAAGTTGCGTGAACGCATTGGTGAACAATATTGATATATATATGGAGTAGTCAATAAGTTAATAATTGGAGGTCTTCTATAGACTTAACATTCTCAAAGTTGCATTCACGCAATTGATAGCTAATTCATTACAACAGAGCATTCATAATTTATTACTAAAATTATACAGTTACGTCAACATTCTTCAAGTCTACTAATATGATAATGAAACAATAAAATAGCACTGTCTGATTAGTTTACTGATGCTTCCGTACAACAACCCAAACATACACTTCAGCAATTAAACAAACCAATAATACCTATCAAACAAATGTAATAGAACAGATGACACATAAACAATTTCCAACAGTTCTTAATCCCAAACAAATCTGCAAATTCATATGATTTACTCAAATAGCAGTACCTAGACAGTAGTGAAACGACAAAAATTTGACCAAGTGAAGGTGAAGAAGAACTGGTACAGAACATGGCTACATGGAATCAACAATTCCCGGAACCGCGAACCTGACCGGAAAAACTCGAGTCGAACACCTTAGATCACGAATCCGCCAGAAAAGAATCTGCCAGTTTTTGTGTTTGTCTCTTCAAGTTGAAAGATAGAGAGGGAAGAATCGCTAGCCGCCGGTGATGAAGTCCACCGGCAGCGCTGGCCGCCGAAAATCGCCGGTGAGGATCGAGTGAGGAGGCCGGTGGTTGCGTGTCTTGTGGCTTGTGGCAGACGGGGGGTGGGTCAGAGGGACGCCGACGAGGGAGGGGACGGCGGCGGCAGTGGGGTGGTTGTCGTGGGTGTCAAGATTGTGTGCTCCCCTTTTTTTTGTCTATTTTCTCTTTAAGAAGAATGGGTCTTCGAGTCTTTTTGAAGAAGAGGGTAGGGTTAGGGTGTAAGGATTTTAGTAAATTGGGTTGGGCTCCTTCTTGTTGGGTCCTAATTGGGCCTAAGAAACACTAAAAAAAATAAAATGTCTTTATAATAATAAAACTTACTCTTAATTAACTAAAATACACTACTAAAATAAAACTAAATGTTAAAAGTGAAACTATTTTTGTAATTTTTATTTTTGTGTTAAAATAAGGTAAAAATAGTCAAAACGAGTCAAAATAGTGATATTAAGCCTAAACTAAATATTAAACGCTAAAATGTATAAAATATCTGGGAGGGTCAAAAATCACGCGTCTACACTTGTGTGGGGGAATACCCGGTCTTAAGATTTGACCGTAATTGCTTATTTGGTGTTATGTGAAATGCGACGTATGCATGAGGTGACGAGCATGTACATGGGTGCTATGTGTGGTTTGTGACCATAATAGACTGTAGGCTATTAAAATGCCTTAATTTGAGGATGTATTGTATATGAACCATTCTTAATCACTTTTTGGCTATGTGAACGTGATCACTACACTTATTTTAGTTGTAGTATTGCTTTATCTATTAAATATCCATCAGTATTTTACTGTTTTTCATATATGCACTTTTTTGATAAATTATTAACTCATATCCGTGATAAAAACTTTGTCAATTGTTTGTGATTTTGTGGCACATGTGAATATGTTGAGCGGATTTGGTATTGGCACAAGGTCTTTATTCTATGAGTGTGATTGATACTAGCACAAGGTCTTTGCCGTGCGAGCATGAGTCCTTTATCGTGTGAGTTTTATTGATATTTGCACAAGGTCTTTGCCGTGCGAGCACTAGGTATTTCTCGTGCGAATGTGATTGAAATGGGCACGAGGTCTTTGCCGTACGAGCATGAGCTCTTTGTTGTGCGATTGTGATTGATGTTGACACAAGTTGTTTGTTGTACGAGCACAAGAACTTTGTCATGCGAGTGTGTCTGATATTCGCCTGAGATCTTTGGCGTGCGAGCATGAAGTCTTTGGTATGCGAGTGTAAGTGATATTGGCACAAGGTCTTTGGCGTGCGAGTGTGATCGCTATTGTGGCACGATGTCTTTATTGTGAGAGTGTGACTGATAATGTGGCTATAAGGTGCCATATGTGTGTATTTTTATTTAATGACTTGTTTTTGAAGATGAGTCGTTTTTAAGTGTTATCACTTGTTCCGATGAGATTTTTGTTATTGTTTCTGTTATACTTTATGATGCCAGTCTTTGATTTATTACACATGTTATTTTGACTAGTGAGTATCACATGACTTGAACCTCATCACTAATTCACAGAGGTTAGTCTTGAAACTTACTAGGTAACGACCATGGTGTACTTATACTACACTTCTGCATATTTTATGCAGATCCAGGTGTTGGAGACAACGGTTCTAGGCAGTGAGAGCTTATCGACCGTGAGGACTCAAGGTAGAGCTGTATTGTCCGTCGCAGTCTCTTGGAATCCTACTCTTATATCAATACTGTCATTCTTATATCCAAACAGTATTGTATACTTGAGGTATTCTTATGTATTTAGTTAGAGCTCGTTATTCTATACTACCTACTTATGGGGAGATGTTTTGGTTATCGCCACTTTGGTTTGTATTACCTCTATTTTCTCATTTATGTTAAACTCTGTTTTATTACAGCATGTTTTAAGTGATTGCCTTACCTAGTTTTAGATGCTAGGTGCCATCATGACCCATATTGTGAGATTTGGGTCGTGACAAGTTGATATCAGAGCTCTAGGTTCATATGTTCTACGAGTCACAAGAACGTTTAGTGAAGTCTTGTAGATTGGTAAGGAAATATATGTAATTATCTTTGAGGGGCAACTGAGCTTTTAGGAAACAATATTTTCTTTCATTCTTTATTTTGTTGATTTGATATGTCGAAGTCTGAACCTTTACTCTTCTATTCTCTCATAGATGGGAGGAAACGCACTATCGGATTAGTTGAGCAGACATCAACACCCTCTATTAGAGTCGCGAGAGGTCGGAGCCGAGGTAGAGGCCAAGTAGGGGCATATATTACAACTAGAACACCTTCCAAAGTAGCGATTGTGGAGCCTCGAGCAGCTCTAGTTGAGAATAAGGAGCCTGACCATGTTGAGTGGGCACCTAAGCAGCCTATTGCTACGCCGGGGCTCTAGGAGACCTTGGCACACTTCATGAGCATGTTCGGGGGTTTGTCCCAGGCAGGGTTGATTCTAGTTGGACCAGCTACATCACAAGCTGGGGGAGGAGTTTAGACTCCTGCCTATAGTACACCACAGCAGCCGACTCATGCTTATCAGACACTAGGTGTTGTGCAGGTACAACCAGCCGTTGCAGTTCAGCCCGAGGTCAGGACAATTGCGTTGGTTGAGGAGCTGAAGAGGTTAGAAAGGTCCAGAAGTATTATCCTAATTTCATTGGTGGGGTTTCTATGGATGCACTGGGTTTCTTGGATCAGTGCCACCACATTCTTCGTCTTATGGGTTTGGTAGAGTCTAGCGGGGTTGACTTTACTACTTTTTAGCTGACAGGATCGGTATACAGATGGCGGCAGACTTACAAGGAGAGTAGTCCAGCTAGTGCATCGCCACTTATCTGGTCCCAGTTCTCTAATCTTTTCTTGAGAGAGTTTATTCCACAGACCCGCAAGGATGAGTTGCGCAATGAGTTCGACCAGTTGCGCTAGAAGAGTATGACTGTGTCCGAGTATGCTATGAGATTTATAGAGTTATCTCATCATGCACTTGTCTTGGTTTCCACTGATAGAGAGAGAGTCTGTTGATTTATTAAGAGACTCGTCTGTAGCCTCAGGTTTGGGGTGGCACAGGAGTTAGAGGCTAAGACTCCATTCTATCAGGTTGTGGATATTGTTACGAGGTTAGAGTGTATTCACGGGCACGAGATGAGGGATAGGGAGGCTAAGAAGCCTCGTGGTTTCGAAGGATTTAGCAGTTCCTACTCTTCGCCTTCGATCCATCATGGCAGAGGCTTTTACAATCGGCCAATCCAATTCGCACTTTAGGTTACTCGTAGTGCTTCAGCTAGACAGGGATCCAGGGTAGTCATACCGGTCATCCATCTTTCAATGCACCTTTTTTCGGGATTCCCACAACGATTATTTCATTCGTCTGACGTAAACTCAGTACCAACAACCATGCCCGCAGAGAAGTTGTTTGAGTATGGTGATACTAGGCACCTTCTTAGAGATTGTCCCAGACTTTGGAGGGGTAGACCTTGGCAGGGTACTCCAGCTATGGTTTCCGCTCCAGTTGCTACTCCACCTGAACAACCAGCTAGATATGGAGTACATGCGGGTAGAGGACGTCCTAGAGGGGAAGGTCAAGCCCGTTGTTATGCTTTCACGGGTAGGAGTGAGGTTGTTGTATCAGATGTTGTCATTACAGGTATTGTTCCGGTCTGTCATCGAGATGCATCATTTTTATTTGATCCAAGTTCTATTTATTTGTACGTGTCATCCTATTTTGCTTCATATTTGGATATGTCTCGTGATTCTTTGGATACTCTTATTTATGTGTCCACACCCGTTAGGGATTTTATTATGGTGGACCGTGTCTATCGTTCTTGTTTGGTCACTATAATGACCCGACCGTTCGTTTTGCGTTATCAGACCCCGTTTCCCTAAATGAGACTTCCCATAACGGCTACTTGTGGTTTATGACTTACGGGGACGGGTTGTTCGGGATTTGGAAGTGTTTAGGATGATATAGGAACACTTGGTTCCTTAAGGTTGACCTTTTTGGCTAAGTTTGACTTCGGTCAATATTTTGAGCAAACGACCTCGGAATCGAGTTCCGACAGCTCCAGTAGCTTCGTATGATGATTTCGGATTTGGGCGTATGTTCGTAACGGGTTTTCGATGACCCGGGAGCATTTCGGCGCCCAATATAGAAATAAGAATTTTCTTAAGTTTAAAATTTGGTTTGGAATGTGATTTTATGTTATTGAGGTGCGAACGGAATTTCGGGACCGGGAATAGTTCCGTTATTTCATTTATGACTTGCCTGAAAAATTTAGTGTCATGAAGGATAAATGGTACACGAATTAAAGAAAACGAGTTTTGTTGAAAGTGGCCAATTTGGGATAAAATACGAGTCGACCAATAATACCCGATAATTATGGACTAGTACCATGCAAGGTACCATATGACTACGGTGATATAATGTATAAAGTATATGTATAAAACGTATATTAAAAATAAGTATAATTTTAAGTAAGTGAAAATAATTCTTAATTATACGGGTAATTGGTTAATTACCGGCTAACAGGACATTACCTAATTACCTAACAATTGGATAAAGATTAAATATCCCACCCTATCCCCACGTGGCAGCTAGCCATGGTATAAAGGAATGACTATTAGTCATTCCTTGCTAAGTTGTCAAAATATTATAGTGTCTTTCATTTCCAAGAAATGCCTAGTCAAAAGTCTTTCAACAAAATATTTTACTTCCTTACAGAAGGAGGAAACGCTATGTATTTCAAAAGGTCTTTCAACCAAAAAACCATACTACAATCATCCTAAACCTTAGAGTCAATTTCCTTGCATTCAATTTCATTCCAAGAATTTCCACTAAGGACTTTAATCAAGGTTGAAGAACGTGAGCATTTTAATAACTCTTCAATTTTCCCTTCTCAAAAGACACTCCAAATCAGATAATAAACATTAAGCAACGTGATTTAGGGTTGTAGCAACGTAAAATTTTATGGTTCTAAAGGAGTACTGTGCATTCTTTTCCAAAAAAAAAATATCATACGGATTTTTTCCTACTCCAATTACGATTCCTCAGGTGTAGAGTTCAGAGTTGCGGGCGCGTTCTTGGTCCAAGAGGTAGATTCGACACGAGGTGAGTCTCCTTTCTAACCTTGTAAGAGGGAATTGTCCCCATAGGTATTCTATATGCTGTGTGTAATTGTTTTGGGGGCTACGTGCGTACAAAGGGACGAGAGTCCGCACGTAGCGACTATTATGCTATGTCGGGTAGTTTTAGGGCTCACAAGCATGTTTTATGTGACGTATATGTATCCTTAGCGTACTTTGAGTTGCTTATTATCATTGAATTATTATGGAAATGGATAAAGTTGCATTCGAATTCTCAGTTGATTAAACCTTGTTACAAGCATAACCCCTACTAAGCTTATTGATAAATTCGGTATATATATATATATATATATATATGTATGTATAAGAGTCAGCACTCGAGTCGCAGGTATGATTCGCGATCGAGGGAAGCTTTATGGTAATTCGGTATAAGTGTGTTAGCACTTTAGTCGCAGGTATGATTCGCGATCGAGGGAAGCTTTATAGTAATTCGGTATATATGAGTCAGCACTCGAGTCGCAGCGGAAGCTTTACGGTAATTCGGTATATATGTGTCAGTACCCGAGTCGCAGGTATTATTCGCGAGCGGAGGAAGCTTTATATAAATTTGGTACTGTTTCAGTGATATTGATTTGACCGATAATGGGGGAACAGAAAGTGGAAATTGTTATTTACTTTCAGTATTTACTTGGATTTCTGTGTCTTACACGTATTTTCTGTACACTGTCGTACATGCCTACCGTTTCCATTATATCATGTTATATTCTATTGTTGGACCTTACTGAGTGTCAAGTCAACCTCTCGTCACTACTTCTTCGAGATTAGACGGGATACTAACTGGGTACATATTTATTTATGTACCCATGCTGCACTTCTGTACTTAACTGTACAAGTTCTGAGGCTGGTGCTTCTGGTTATCAGACCGAAGCTAGATATTGACTGTAGCGGACCTGACTTCACGGTGAGCTTCTTCTCCTAACGATCCTCAGTAGCACCATGGAGTTTCTTTTGCTTATGTTCCCGTCTATTTGTTTCAGACAGTGGGATTGTATATTCTACTTTTTGTCTATCAAGTTAGTATGCCCGTGATACTCGTGACACTAGTTCCTGGCACACACGTAGTATTTGTGTAGATTATGTCTGTACATATATACATATTTTGGACTCACACCTCATTATGACTATTTTGTTTAAAACTGGTTAGTTACCCTCAATCGGTTAATAGTCTAAGCTTTGTAACTTGGTATATATTTTTATATGTTTAAGGAAAATGAGAAGGAACCGTAGTAGTTTAAATGTTGGCTTGCCTGACCCCGCTGTTGGGCGCTATCACGGCCTGAGTTAGGGTTTTGGGTCTTGACAGTCACTATTGGGGGCTACAAGACTTGGGTTGATTTTATGTTGCCTATATGGTGGACAATGATGTGATTATGGATATGGATTGGTTATCTCTGTATCATGCCCTTTTCGATTGTCACGATAAGACCGTGATGTTGGCTATGCCAAGTTTGCCGAGGTTGGAGAGAAAAGCTTCCCTGGGTCATGTTCCTAGTGAAGTAGTGTCCTTTCTGAAAGCTCAACGGATGATTGAGAAGGGGTGCTTGGAGTACTTCGCCTTTGTTGGGGATGTAAATTCCGATACTCCCATGGTTTATTCAGTCCTCGTGGTGAGGGAGTTTCCAAATCTGTTTTCAATAGACCTACCGGGCATGCCACTCGATAGAGATATTGATTTGGGTATTGACTTAGTGCTGAGTTCTTACCTCGTATCTATTCCATCATACCGCATGGCTCCAGCAGAGTTGACAGAACTAAAGAAACAGTTGCAAGAATTTCTAGATAAATGTTTCATCAGGCCGAGTGTATTGCCTTGGGATGCTTCGGTTTTATTTGTGAAAAAAGACGGTTCCATGAGGATGTGTATTAAACACATGAAAACACTACCGCTTTCTGATGATTTATTTGATCAGCTTTAGGGTTCTAGGGTATTCTCGAAGATTGATTTGGGATCATGGTACCATCAGTTGAATATCATGGCTTTAGATATTCCTGAGACGACTTTCAGAACCCTTTATCGGCATTATGAGTTCTTGCTGATGTCTTTTGGGATGATCAATGCCCCGAAAACATTTATGCTCTTGATGAACAATGTGTTTCAGCCTTATCTGGTTTTCTTCGTCATTGTATTTATTGATGATATATTGGTGTATTCTCGTAGCCTGGAGAAGCATGAGCAGCATTTGAGGATCGTGCTCTAGACTTTGAGGGAGAAGAAGCTATATGTTAAGTTCTCCAAGTGCAAATTTTGGTTAGACTTGATAGAATTCTTGGGTCACGCAGTGTCCAGTGAGGGGAGTGAGGTGGATCCGAAGAAGATTCAGGCAATTCAGAGTTGGCCTAGCCTTTCTACCACTACTAAGATCAGGAGTTTCTTAGGTTGGGATGGGTATTATCGCCGCTTTGTGGAGGGTTTCTCGTCTATTGCAGTCCTATTAACCATATTGACTTAGAAGAAGGCCCCATTTAGATAGTCTTACAAGTGTAAGGAGAGATTTCAGAAGCTCAAGACTGCCTTGACTACAACTCCAGTTCTTATTTTTTCCTTCAGCACCGGGTTCGTATACAATCTATTGTATTGCTTTATGGGTTGGAATTGGGTGCGAGTTGATGCAGTATGGCAGTGTGATTGCTTATGCCTCGCGTCAGTCGAAGGCCCAAGAAAAAACTACCCAGTGTATGATTTGGAGTTAGCAGCTATTGTGCACGCACTCAAGATTTGGAGGCATTATCTTTATGGCATGTCTTATGAGGTATATTAGGATCATGATATCTTCAGCACCCATTCAAGAAGAAGAATTTGAACTTGAGGCAACGGAGGTGGTTGGAGCAATTGGAAATACTATGATATCACCTGTCACGACCCAAAACCTATGGGTTGTGATGGCGCCGGACACCACTGTCAGGCAAGCCAACCCCTTAATCAGATGAAATACCTTCCTGTTTAACAATTTCGAAATCATTGCCTTTATTGCATTTCATAATCAAATAAATAAATTTTTTTGTAAATTAAACACGACAGAGAATCCATTTAATTCAATAAAACAAGACTCAACACATCCCCAGAACCCGGTGACACAAGTACATGAGCAATTTCTAAGAATTTATACAATTATACAACGCTTGTCCGAAAAACAAATTGGACAAAGGCAATAAATATAAAATGTAAATACACAGAAGGGAGACTCCGGCAGTTGTGGAACGCCTCTGGATTAATGCATCTCGTATAAGTCTCCAAATCAATCATTGTACCATAAAGGTACCTGTGCAACTAAATGCACAGAAAGTGGAGTATGAGTACATATACATATATGTACCCAGTGAGTATCCCGTCTAATCTCGAAGAAGTAGTGACGAGAGGTCGACTCGATACTCACTAAGGTCCAACAGTGATAATAATAGGCAGGATATAAGGAAAACAGTAGGCATGTAAGACAAATAAACATCGAAATGCATCAATATGAGGTATCCAGATAACGGTGGAAATCAAGCAAGTCCTGTATCCGCCGTGGCGTACGGACCGATCCCGTAGTGTAATCACTCTCATCACTCCGTCGTGGCCCCTATCCCATAATGAAATCACTCTCATCACTCCGCCATGGCGTACGACCCGATCACATAATGAAATCACTCTCATCACTCCGTCGTGGCGTACGACCCCATCCCATAATGAAATCACTCTCTTCACTCCGCCGTGGCGTACGACCCGATCCCATAATGAAATCACTCTCATCACTCCACTGTGGCGTATGACCCGATCCCATAATGAAATCACTCTCATCACTTCGCCGTGGCGTATGGCCCGATACCATAATGAAATCACTCTCATCACTCTGTCCTGGCATACGGCCCGATCCTATAATGAAATCACTCTCATCACTCCGTCGTGGCGTACGACCCGATCCCATAATGAAATCACTCTCATCACTCAGCCGTGGCGTACGGCCCGATCCCATAATGAAATCACTCTCATCACTCCGCCGTGGCGTACGGTCGATCCCATAGGGTAATCACTCTCATCACTCCGCCGTGGCGTACGACCCGATCCCATAATGAAAAATAAGAACAAAGGAAACGAGTCAAGTATCACTATCCTTTAGATGAAACATTACCAATCACAACAGAAGCACAGAGCATATTAACATCATGACAGGGGAAAACAATTAACATGTTGTGGCCTAACTACCCGGACAAAACAATAATAGCCATTACGTACGGACTCTCGTCACTTGGTGCGTACGTAGCCCCCAAATAAGTACACATAGCATTTGAAGTTACCGAGAGGGACAATTCCCTCTTACAAGGTTAGAAAGGAGACTCACCTCGCTACGAAGATTCATCACCGGCTTCCAAGCCTCTATGACGACTAAAATGGATGTGTAACGCTCCCAAACTATCCAAATAACGATAATTCAATGAAAATATACTCAATATATCATATCAAATTCAAATTACAAAGTTCCTCAGCCCGGCTCTATGAAATGACAAAAATGCCCTCGGGCCCACGTGCCCGGACCATAAAATTTCTTGAAGAAAATCTCTACCCGAAACTTTACTAATTCAATTACACATTTTACTCAATTATTCATGCTCAATTCGTGGCTAAAATCCAAATTTCCAAATTTCTAGGTTTTCTTAAAAATACTAATTTTTTCGAAAATGTTTCATGTTTAATCCCATGTATAAACATTGAATTAACTTGCAAATGAGAAGGAATCACTTACCTCTTGATGCTTGATGAAAATCACCCTTTGAAATCCTCCAAAATCGCCCCAACCAAGTGAAGGAATTGATGAAATGGCCAAAATCCTGTTTTTAAATATTCTGCCCAGGTATTTACTCAGTGCGATTGCAGAAAATGCTTTGCGATCGGGGAGTACAATTTTCCAGCCTAAAATTTTCTCTTTGCGATCACGGAAAGAGCTTCGCGATCGCGGAGAACAAATGCCCAGCCTCCCGGACAACCTCTAGTAGAATAGACATAACGTTTTGCACAAAACTCCAAATGACATATTGCTTAATGTTCTGAATACTAGCCTTCAAGATATATAACTGTCATTTGTTGGTCATCTCCCAAATCCTCATATATTTCGAGATATAATCTGCCAAAGTCAGCCCTATGCAACACAAATGTCTTCTTCATCTTCCCGGACACCCTGTAGTGTAACAGCCATAACGTTTTGTAAACAAATCCAGATGCTAAATGGTTTAGATTTATAAATACTAGATACTAAGGGCTACAACTTTCATACCTCAAAATTCCTTATAGATTGTGAGATATGAGCCTCCGAAGTCGAGTCAGTGCAGCAGAGCATTTCTTCTATGCGATCGCACAAGCTTGCCTGCGATCGCACATGCCTTTTTCCAGCTCCCTCCAAATCCTTCTCCGCGATCGCACCATTGAGGTCGCGATCGCACCATTGAGGTCGCAATCGCACAGACCAAAAATCACCTCTACCATTTTCTCCTCCGCGATCGCACTACAAGGGATGCGATCATACAGCACACCAGAAACATTAGATGACAATCGCAACAAAGTAGAGAAAAATGGCCCGAAACCATCCCGAAACACACCCGAGACCCCCGGGACCCCGTCCAATCGCACGACTCAGTCCCATAACATCCCACGAACTTATTTGAAGCTTCAAATCACATCAAACAATGCCAAAATCACGAATCGCACTAAAATTCAACTTTATGAACTTGGAAAATTCCAACTTTCACATCCGATGCCGAAACCTTTTAAATCACGTCTGATTGACCTAAGATTTTGCACACAAGTCATATTCGACATTACGAACCTGCTCCAACTTCTGGAATCGAATTCCGACCCCGGTATCAAAATTTCCATTTTCGGTCAAATTCTTCAAAAGCCTTCAGTTTTCTATCTTTAGCCAAATGACCTTAAATTGACTTCCGAATATCCGAATTCACTTCTGATCGCGCTCCCAACTCCAGAATCACCATACAAAGCTATTCCCAGACTCGGAATCCCAAACAGACATCAATATCATTGAAATGTACTTCAAGCCAAACTTGGGAAATTTCTTTAAAAATGCTGACTTCCACAATATACACCGAAATGCTCTCGGGTTATCCAAAACCCGTTCCGGACAGCCTTACTCGATTTCTTCAACTTAAGAATTCTGAAATGAGAATTTTCCTTTAAATTCAATTCTGATCTTCCTGAATTTCAATTCCGACCATATGCACAAGTCAACATACCTAAAATGAAGCTGCTCGTGACTCCCAGCTGCTGAACGACGCGCTGGATCTCAAAACGACTGGTCGGGTCGTTACATTCTCCCCCACTTAAACGGGTGTTCATCCTCGAACGTGCCAGGAACTGCCCCAGAATTACCTGGAATCACTGTTTAACACCTCGTGCACCTGACCGTGCTACCACAACCCAGTTGAGCACATAAGCTTGATCAAATCTGAAGATATCCTCCTTTATTCATACAATAAGCTCCGAACTTAGTTCTAACATCTAAAATTCTCTGCCATGCCTGTTTCTAACATTTAAACACCGAATCAACTACCACACGAGGCACCAGAACACAACGGCATGCCCTTGCTGAATCAGAACCATACACTGCCTGATCCACTATCTGACCACAATGACGCTCCCTGGATCTTAATAGCCAAATTCTGCGACTTTGATGCTCTCAAAGCACCTTATAAGTTACATTCATACATTTTGCTATAA
>ML266268.1:20011-90919 GCA_005239495.1 Nicotiana undulata | reverse complement strand
GGGGGGGAGAGAGAGAGAGAGAAAGGTCGGGGGTGGACTTATCAGGGGTGGTCGGCGCCGGCAGTCTCGCTGGAGAGAGAAGCAGTCGACGGAAAAGGGAGCTTCATGTAATTGTTGAAGTGCTGCTCAAATTTTCTGATCAGAGTATCCTGATGTTTGAAGAAAACATTCCAATTTTTTCACTATTCATGTCTTCTTTTATTGCCAATAACACTACTGATTGGTTCATCAATTTTCTGCTGTGCGGAATCAATGATCAACTGCAGGTGCAAAATCTTGTTGCAGAAATTGTCGATTCCAAATTGGGTAAACAGGTAATTTAGTTCTAACAAAGGGCTGTTTTTGGTTTATTTGAATGAATGTGTAAGCCACAGCTTTTTTCTTCTTAAGTTGTGGACTTTTGATGGCCTTTGTGAATGTTCTGTTCTCCAGATTACAAGAATCAAGCCTTCCCTCACTTACATTGCCGCAGAGGAAGTAATGAGTCTTGTCACTGCTCAAGGTTCCATTTATTTCCTAATAAAGCCAAAGTAAATTCTTCTTAATGAGGTTTTAATTGATTTCTGAATTAGTTCTTTATTTTTTTGGCACAGTTGCAGAAAATATTCAATTGAATGAGGTTTGGAAAGAGATTTTAAACGCCGATGGAGATGAAATATACGTTAAGGTAATAATTAGCTTCTTCTAATATAGAAGATGTGAAAATGGACATGGAATGGTAGCTTCTAAATAAAGATTATTAAGTCAATTATCTTGAATCCATGAAGTAAATCTTCAGATAAACTTCACTTCGGTGCTGCAGATCTAGGTCATGAATGAATTGGCATGTGTTTCCTGAGAGGGAGAATGATTTTAGGATAAGTAGAAGTAAAACAGAATATATGCTGCGAATTCAGCTATCATAAGAAGAGTGAAGTTGATGTGATATTAGATGGGATTGCAGTGCTTAATGTAGATAATTCAGATATTTAGGATCTACATTTCAGGAGAATGGTCATACTTATGAAGATGTAACAGATAGAATTAAAAGCGTATGGTAGAAATGGAGAAGTGCTATTGGAGCGTTATGAAAACGAGCCAAAGTGAAATGCAACTTTTATATTGTTGTATAACAATGTCATATGAGAGTGAATGTTGGGCCTTTAAGGTTCAATATATTCACAAGATGAGTGTCACAGAAATGCAAATCTTAGGATAGATGTCAATCATAGAAGATTAAACAAGATTATAAATAATGACTTGCCTCTTTTGTCTTTTGGACATGAAGAACCTCTACTTAACTTATGCAGTCTGAAAATGTTTTGTTCCTTTGAGTGCTGGAATATTGCCTAGTTTTATCGTACCAAGTTCCTTCATAGATTAAACATCTCACTCTGTGGACCCTTTTTCTTTTCTCTTCCATTTTTCTTCCTTTCTTGCTTTCCTCCTCTTCTTCTTGCCCTTCGGGAGCCGAGGGTTTATTGGAAACAGCCTCTCTACCTGCATTAGGTAGGGGTAAGGTCTGGTATCAAATTGGGTTTGTTGTTGTTGTTGTTACTCCGTGGACCCTCTTGCAGTCTCGTCTTTTCTTGTGGTGAAATGTAACAGAAACTATTAGAGCTCTTGACTTGGTTAAAACCCCCTTTTTATCCTACACTTACAGGACATTCGCCTTTACATGAAGGAAGATGAGAAACCTTCATTTGCCGAACTTTCTGAAAGAGCACATTTGCGAAGAGAAGTTGCTATCGGATATGTGAAGAACAACAAGAAGGTATAGAATCTTGATTTGCTTTTGTAAATAAAAAGGACATAGAAGCTCAACCTCGTGCCTAATCCATTGCAGGTTATCAATCCAATCCCGAAATCAGAACCCCTTTCTCTTGAACCAGGTGATTTGCTGATTGTGATATCAGAACTTGAAGGAGAACAACCCGTGATCATAGTGAACAAACAAACAACAACAACGTCTCAATCCCAAACAACTCAAGGAAAATAATTGAGCTTGCACCTTACTCATTACACCAACTACGATGAATGCCAGGTTGTTGTATAGGTTTTCTGGTGGATAATCAGTTGTTGGCTTCTTATCAATTGCTGAAAAAGAATGAAGAAAAGAGAAAAGGAGCAACCATGATTCAGAGTGTTCATAAATGTTGCAGATAATAGGAGATGCAAGTTACAGGAAATGTATAAGAAATAAGCACATCAAAGCTATAAAATTTGCAAAGGAAAAATCAAAGATGGATAAAACTATAGGTTTCTTTCATTTTCTTATTCTATTTTTTCTTTCCACTACTGGTTAAGGAGAAAAATATGTCCAACAGTTTATAGAAGAACCATCAACTCAAAGGACTACACTGTACAAAGGATGATTCTTGATAATTCATACTCTGTGTGAGAATGATTTCCCATGATGTATAAATAATATACTATAATCCTTTTTTTGGTTCCATAGTAATGACATTTTTTCATAACTCCAACTGCTCTTTTTCTTCTTTTTTTTTTTTGAAAATTTTAATTGTATTCTATATAATATTAGACTGATTTGAGGTTGAAAAGGCGATATGTATACTGAGGATTTACATAGCCGACTCTGACTTGCTTGAGATTGAGGAGTAGTTTGTTGTAAGAGCGACCTTTTGCTAATTGTTTGTCCATTATAATGACCTGTTTTCTTGTAAGGTAGAGCTTCTTGAATGTCATACAACAACATACCCAATATTATCCCACACTGTGGGGGTTTGGGGAGGACAATGTGTACACAGACATTACCCTTACTTTGTGAGGATAGAAAGGTGTTTTCAATAGACCATCCGCCCAGGAAAGTATAAACACCATATTAATGAAAATATAGACAAAAAGGGACAATACTAAAAAGTCATATAAAAGTAATAAAAACGACAAATATAGTAAGTTGATCACCAATGAAAGAAAACAATGATTAGTCATAAAAACCTACTACCAACAGAAAGCGAGACTGTGTGCCCAATACTACTGTTATGAACACTCTAGACTATCTACTTTACTACCATAATCCTCAACCTCCATACCTTCCTATCATGTCCTCGGTCAGCTGAAGTTGCACATGTCTTGCCTAATAACCTCTCCCCACCTTTTTTTTTGGCCTACCTCTACCTCTCGGTAGTCCATCCAATATCAACCTCTCTCGCCTCCTCACTAGGGTTGGAAAAAAGTATTAATGGGGAAAGATTGTAGAGGAGGTCTCAATTTCCTCCTCGTCAAACCTATTATCAACACCCTTTTACTTTTTATTAAGCTCATATTTTTTATACTTTTTAATGTATCTTATTTCTAGCACAGTCAGACTTCTCTATAACAACATCCCTATATAATAACATTTTACTATAAAAAGATAAAAATAGCACGGGCTAGCCAATTTTTAGACTGCTAATAGAAAAATAGCCAGTGTTTGTAAAGTCATTGAAAATAGCCACTATTTTGCTGCAACACGGACCGGTCCAGCATAATATACTGGAGATTGATGCACCTGTGTATGAACTTCTTGCATAGTATGCTGGAACTCCAACACGCGAAAAGTTCCAGCATAATATACTGGAGATTGATGCACCTGTGTATGAACTTCTTGCATAGTATGCTGGAACTCCAACACGCGAAAAGTTCCAGCATAATATACTGGAGATTGGAGCACATGTGTATGACTCCTAAAGAAGTTACCCTCGCTATCTTTTTCCATTAACCGCCCACTACTTCTTACCATTATGGTTGTAACTCCCACACCTCCATAACCTCCACCATGCTCTTCCCCGTGATCTCAATAGTTAATACTATGTTCATGACATCCCTTTGTATTACCTATATCATCCTATAAATAAAGGTATGGGCATCAAAGTGTATACAGGGCCGACTCAATGTAAAGCCACTCAAGCAACTGCTTGAGGCCCCACATCTAGGGAGGCCCCAAATTTTTCTGATATTAATAAATAGTAGTTGTATCTGTATTTGATGAATTTTTTAAAAAATATTTAATATATATAAAAATGTATATTTTTCATAAATAAGAAAACTATGGGACCGATAGCGATAATTTGGGAATAGGAATAGTAACTGTGAATATATTTCTTGTCTCCTTTATATTTTATCATTATTATCACAGGGCTCACATTATTTTTATTACTATTATTATCACATGGCTCACATTATTTAATTACTAGTATTATCACAGGGCTCACATTACTTTTATTACTTTCTCTTTAAACTAGTTTTTACTTGATCTTTTATATTCCTTTTATAAACAACAAAAGTAATATCAAGTTATCTATGACTATTTGTTAAACCAAGTTCAATTGTTCTACACTTTTCTTATTACTTTGCATCTAAAATTTATTATTTTTGGATATCTTTTGTTTGTAAGTATATGTATTATCTTTTTTAATTTATTAAATTTTAATATGTCAACAAGAAAATATGAATCTGCATATTGAAAATGCCAAAAAAAGAGAGAAGAATTGAAATTTTAATACAATCCCCCGAAGAATTTATGGTAGATAAACAAATCATTAATATAATTGAGTTAGAAGAGAATGGAATCCAAGAAGAAGAAGAAGAAGTGGGGAAGAGTTTAACATAGATCTTTTAGAAAATCAGAAAATCCTAAAAAAAAGTTGAATAATAATCCTAGAAAGTAGAAATATATATAATCCTAGGTAAGAAATGATTATAAATAAATCATTTAAAAAGTTATAATGTCAAGATGCTAGAAACATAAACTTCAAAATAAAATTTTATTAAATGAGTTTCTAAATATGAAAAAACTTAGGGCCCTCGTTGAAGTTTGGCTTTATGCCCTAGATACAGTTGAGCCGCCCCTAATTGTATTCACTTGAATACATGGAAGAAATAAGAATTTCTCCTCTCTTTTTCTCTATATCTCTTAGCTTGTTGTTTCTTATTTTATGTTGTTACTTTGAGCTTAGTTTCTTAACTATATATATATATATATATATATATATGAGATTTATTTTCAAACTATTTCCTCATCAGCAATCGCGGTAAGTCTATTTGTTCTAACGTTGATTACACCACCTCTAATTAAAAACACGATCTTGACAAAAATAGTCTATTGGATTTACAATTTACCTTTCTTAACCGAAACATATAAGTTATAAATTAATTATGTACGGTTACCATTTAGGTTAATTCTTCGATAATAAAAATAATAACAACCTAATATAATTTCATTAATGGGATCTGGAGAGAGTACAATGTACCTGATAGTAAATAATCAGAAAACTAATTGAAGATAACAAGAGAGAATATGAAAAAGGTACTGATAACAAATAATAATAAGACAATATATTTAAAAAACTAAAATCAATTCAGCAAACAAGACTAATAGAAGATTAATTCTTCAATAATAAAAAGTTAAAAAAGAAAATAGGTTAATTCTTCGATAAACAAAAAAGGAAAAACAGCAGAGAGCCAAACCTAGCTCCTACTATCACTTTGACAAAACTCCATAGGAGTCGCACAATGTCTGCTCCACAACAGAGGATTCTTCTGTAGAAAAGAATTGCTCCAATTTCATTACACCCCCGCCCCCCGCCGTCCGACCCCCGACCCCCGTTTTGATATTATTATGGGGCATGGTGGTTATGGGAAACGCAAAATCCCCGACGCCGGCGCTAACAGTAGAAACCGGCGAGGACCCAAACCCAAATCATTAGCTGTTGATAAGAAATCCAAGTCAAAGTCCAAGCCTAAGGCTAAGGCTGTTTCTATCAAGAATCAAATGCGCTCCATCGAACGCATGCTCCGCAAAGTATATACTTTTTACCCCTTTTAGTTCTGTTGTTTTTTATTTGTAGATCAATTTAGGTATCTAGATAGTATGTCAAATCCTACAGTAGCAATTTTGTATTGCTAAAACGAGGTAAACAGTTAGTTAGTTAGTTAGTTAGTTGAAGAAAAAACTGTTTGACTTCAAAATAGTAATGGTGTATTATAACAGGAGTATATATATATATACTAGAGCACCATGAAATGAGGTTGATTATTGCTAATTTCTAAGAAAAAAACTTGACTTTATGGAAAGAGGGATTTAGAAGATGCCCTTTTTTTATTTTATCTGTGTGCGCTATTGGAGATATTGCTTTGTGCCATGAAATGAGGTTATTTAATGCTAAATCCTCAGAAAAAAGCTTGAACTTTTTATACAGAGATGGATTTAGAAAATACCCTTTTATTTTTGTCTCTGTTAAATGTGCTTTTGATTCTTCATTAAGTTCATTTCCTTGTGTGCTATTTGGAGTTATTTCTTTGTGATGCAAAATGTAATTTTAAGTTTGATTAGAGTTGGTTGCAGAAGTTATGCTAGCGTTTGGCCATAGATTGCCAAATTTGTTTTGAAAAATCTGTTTTTGGTGAAGTTTGGCTTGAAGATGAAAATGTGTTTGGACATACGTTCTCAAAACATATTTCCCAAATTTATTTTGGAAAAAAATGGGTATTATGAGAGATACTGGTTTTGGGATTTGGGATTTGAGATTTTGCCAAAATATAGGCAAAATTTATGGCCAAATATGTGTTTGCCAAATAAAACCCAAGTTTATTTTGGCAAAATCCATGGCCAAACGGGTCCATATATCTTGGTGGTGTTTGCGCCTATGTTGCTCGGACTCTCCAAAAGTGTTGCCGCACCTGTGTCGGATCCTCCAAAAATGCACTAAATTTGGAGGATCCGACATGCACCCAACAACATTTTTGAAGAGTCCGAGTAACATAGGTTTGCGCTCTTTAACTTAACTAGCAGTTGCACTTGCATAGCAATGGGGTGGCTTAAAGTTGTTGTCTTTGCTCAACTTTCTTGTTGTTTATCTGTCGCTTTTTTTTATGAGCTCAAGTGTCAAAAGATAAATCCTTTTTGTTTCAACCATGTTCTTTAGTGAGTGAAAAAGCAAAGAGAACAGTTGAGAATGTTGATTTTGAAGACAAATAAAGCTCCCTAAACCACTGTTACTTGCCTAATTAATATCATGAACAAGCTATTGTGGTTAGTATCTGGAAACAAACAGAGATGGAAGTTGTAAATACAAAACAAATAAAACTTATAGATTTGGACAAACTTCAACATTATAGGAGTAATAGGATGCTTAGTTTTTGTCATTTAATTTAAGATTTATTTGTTTTCCTAGCATCTTCCAGGAAGGATTTGCGATTACCCATGGATTGCTGGAACAAACTACTAAGTGTAGGGATGACTAATTTTGCACCCGATAACTGATACACTTTTTTGGCCATGCCTTCTATCAGACATAAGCAACAAACTAGTGTTTGTAAAAAAATCTTTTTTTTACCAAGCAATTTTATTCCATCACATAAGTTAGATAACAGTTAGACAAGACAACGAAATGAATAGAGTGGATTCATATTGCCGACCACAACTAACTTGGGATCGAGAAGTAGTTACTTGATTGGTTGGGATATAGTTATATTTATATTTTTGTTAAATCAAGTATGACATCAATCTAATGATTATGGTATTCCCACTAATTGTATTAATATGTCGGATAATTATGGATGACATTTTTTCACATTTTAAGCGTCATGCCGTGGTGGTGTCCATGTTCCACTTTGAATTCATAATTATCTACCTGTAACTTTTGTAACAAGTTTTGATTCCAAGACAAGCATCCTGACCCGAGACTCAAATGTGGGTTTGCATTAAATAGATTTAAAGCAAAGATATTTGCTTGGTATCAACCATCTCTATCTTCAAGATCTCTCAAGTGACATACAGCTAACCTACAGGTTTATTTAGCAATTTTAGTCAACCTATGTGTGGCCTAGTAGTCAATGGAGTCTTAGGTTCATATCTTAGTAGACAAAAACACTAGTTAGTTTCTTCCCATCTGCTTAAGCCTTGGTGGATAGAGTTATCCGGTACTTGCGCTGGTGAGAGATAGCAGATACCCGGTGGAATAGTCAAGGTGCGTGCAAGTTGGGCGAGACACCACCATAATAAAAAATAGCATTTTTAGTCTTTAAACCTGAGGTTGTATAAGATTTGAGTGAAAAATTGCTGAAAAACATAGTAACCGGCTAATGTTTCCAGGATCTGCCCCCTGAAATTAGAGAAGTTCAAAAACAGAAGTTGGACGAGCTCAAAAAGCAACAAGAACTTCATAATCGTCTGGCTGTGGAACGCAAAATATTTCTTCACAACAGGAAGGTTAAGTTTTTTGGTTAGTAACGTCTCCTATGCTTTATAAATTTGAATATGCTTAAAAACTGTTGTGCTTTGGTGTCAGAATTGATTCGTTGAGCTTCCATTTATTGGCAGAGAGAAGAAAGATTGAGAGAAGAATAAGACGTTTGGAGAAACAGCAGCGCACTTCATCTGGTAAGGCGCAAGAAACAGAAATTGCTGAACAACTTGCTAAATTGAAAGAGGACCTTGAATATGTTCGGGTGAGCTTCTGATTAGTTTACCTGTTTCTTGTGTTCTTTGGTTTCAATCTCCGGTGGAGTTCAACTCTGTTTTTCACTGTAATGGTCTTTTCACTGAAGCAGTTTTCTACTCTTTCTCATCCAAGATTTAGAATTTACTTTTTTCTTTCCAAAGAAAGAAGTTGATGAGAAGGATAAAGTCAAGTGTTTTCTTCTGAATATTATTGTTGATGACATTTGTTTTTTGCTAGTGTCCTCTTATCATCTCAATATGTCTCTTTCATATTGATGAAGATGCAATAGTTAGCCTAGATTTGGGGTCATTTATGGGTTCCATTAGGAATTTGCTAATGCAGAGATCACCTGCTGTGATGGCTAACTCTGAAATCTATCTTTTAGAAATGGTTTCTCATATAATACAATAGAACTTGTGACTTCTTTGCTAGTTTAAGTGTAAACATAATTAGCCATTTTTGTCTTCTCACTCTGATAACGAAGTGCTATTTCAATCGCAGTTCTTTCCCAAGAATGAGAAATATGTGTCCTTGTTTTCGGGAGGTGACGAGCAAGATATTGTTGACAAAAGAAGTAAATTACGTGAGCAAATTAAAGCCAGTATAGTTGCTGCTGCCGCAAGTGGAAAGGATTTGGAAGGTACTCTGTTGTTCCGGTCTGTAGTTCACATTAGTTTTGACTAGCTCTGCAAAGAGTTACTTTTGTTTTAATGATGCTTATTGCAGCACCTGGTATGGTCAAAATCTGTAACTAATAAAACACTACAGCGCAGATATGTAAAGCTGAATTTATCTTACCTTAGCTACTAAGTTATCAACCTCATGTCCTCATCAAAACTTAATGGATCCTCTTTTTCAGATAAAAAAGGACTAAATGAATCTTTCCTTTTTCGTGTATTAATCATTTTAAATTTTAATATCTGCAAGATTATCAGTTTTATGAAACATGTGAACAAGAGGCTTAAATTACTGGTATTTAGGGAATAAAATTCTTTTTTATAGAAAAAAGTGTACTTCAGTTGATGGTTATGTAGCGTTACTTTGTTATAGGCATTTAATCAGATATTTTCGTCCATGCTTCTGAATGATGAATTGTGAAAAAAATCTTGGTTAGCTTCCGTGAAATATCTTGGCATAATTTTTGGATGTAACATTAGAAAACATTATTGGCTTGGATTATGAAATTACTTTTAAGAAGCTCCTACGATTTAGCAAAATTGATCCTTGTCAAAAAAAAAAAAAAAAAAAGATTTAGCAAATTTGAGAGTGGGAGATAGACGTTATGTCAGAAGCTGCAACATAGGGATCGCCAGTCGGCTTTAATAGATGGATAAATGGCATCTAGGTGCAGGAATGAAATATCCTTATTGTGCTCAATATTTAAAGATAGTCTTTTAGACGGTGTGCTTGTTAATTTCAAATTCAGTATTGGCTATGTTGTTTCCACCGACTCGAACTGACCCCTCTGCTTGCCTTTCCTAACAGAAACAGGGAGCGAAGATGATGGACTTCTGGATTTAAGCAGCGATGATTTCTTTGAAAGTGGAAGCTCAAGTGATGATGCTGATGACGAGTTGACTGATAAAAGTGCAAGGTATTGATTTGTCCTTAAAAACTACTAATTGCTGTTCACTTCATGCTTGCAGAACTTAGTAATCATTATGTGTTGAGTCAAAGATTTTTTTGGGAAGATGGACTGAAGTCTATAATGTGTGCGGGAATTATGACATTATATCAAGGGTCATGAATTTTATGTTGTTTGATGAATAATTAGTGTTAGATTGTAAAACATAGAATGAGCTTGCAGTGAAGTTAGTACTAGTTAAGTTCCAATTCAAAGCTGGTATATCCATCCTCTTCTAAAACTCAA
Source organism: Nicotiana undulata (assembly GCA_005239495.1). NCBI lineage: Eukaryota > Viridiplantae > Streptophyta > Magnoliopsida > Solanales > Solanaceae > Nicotiana > Nicotiana undulata. The sequence continues at coordinate 80,626 of ML266268.1, read as the reverse complement.
TGGAATGAAGCAGGGAATAAAAATCGATCTTCTCCTAAAACTCAATGAAAGGGAGTAGGGAGACAGAAACCAATAAAAGCTGCAAGATTCACATGGACTCCACTTGTCAACACTTCGTTCTAGATCCTTTATTTTATTTTCTAAAAAAAACAAACAGCATAACTATGCCTGAATCCCTGACTAGTTAGGTCCACCTCCCACTTCTTAAAAGAGGATAAAATTGGCGTTCCCTCTGGGGTCTCTAGAAGGTGATTAATGCTCACATAATGACCAATTCGCATGAAGCCTTCAGTACGGAACTCTTTTTAAGCCCTTGTTCTTGTTGGTCATTATAGGGAGAACTCTAATGCTTTTTATTGCAGAGAACAAGCTTCTAGTGCATCAGGGAAAGCAGCTTCTAGCATGTCCAGCGATGAAAAAAATCAGGTCTCTCAAGTGGAATTGTCTACTTTTCCTACTGAGCATTGACTTTGGAATTTAATATTCAATGTAGTCCCTTACTAGTTGAAATGGTGTATGCAGAGGCAAATATCTGCCCGTGCTCTAATGCCACCACCTCGTCCTTCAAGCAAATCATTTAGTCATTCAGTAAATAAAAAATCACGGTTTGGAGGATCTACAAGTAAGAAATCATCTTTTCGTGATATATCAACCTCCAGCAACACATCAGATAGCATTGATCGATCTGCCTTCAGAAAAGGAAGATCTGCAGATTCACTCACAGGCAACAGTGGCAATATCAGCTCTAACTCTGATGCTCGAAAACCCCGAAGAAAGAGAAGACCAAAGAAGAAAAAACAACAGGTTGTTACTTTTGAATCCAATGTGGCTTTTCCTTCCTGATTATCATTATGCATGCTCAATTTGATTATCATTATGCATACTCAATTTCAAGCACTCTTGGCCAACTTATTAGTTAACTATGTCCTACTTTGGCCTTATGGCACCTAACATGCTGGTGACGCCCCAAAAACATGAGACTAAAGTGAACAATTTGAAGTCTTCAATGTTGGTAAAATTTTGATAATTATCCTGTTCAATTTATGTTGGGTTCGAAACATGAATGCGCAGACAGAGTCAGAAGTGGTGAACTTGTGTACAACACATATATTCAAGTTGTTGAACTTGTGTACAGCAGGTTGTTGAACTTGTGTATTTCAGTGTTGTTGAAGTATATTTTGCCCCATGCTGTTGTGTCCTCGTCCCTTTAAATAAAGGTCTGCATCTTTCTGTGTTGGTGCTAATAATGCCATTCCTAGGCCTCGCTGTTTTTGACCTTTCGTGCATGAAGGTCAGTTTCTTGAGGAATGAATTATTTCATGCTATGCTGTTCTTCTCTGTTAGTAAAGTCCTATGTGGCTTTACCCTTTAAAAATGTATAATGGAAGAAAGGGCAGCCCGGTGCACTAAGCTCTCGCTATGCGCGGGGTCGTGGCAAGGGTCTATTGTACGCAGCCTTACCCTGCATTTCTACAAGAGGCTGTTTCCACGGCTTGAACCCGTGACTTCCAGGTCACATGGCAGCAACTGTATAATGGAAGAAGCATCTGTCAAATGCATTTCTTTCTTCTTTTCTTCTAATGTGTCAAATGCATCTTTTTGTTGTTGAAATGATAGATACTAATAATATATCTATATAGGTGGGTTCAAATAGATGAGTTTATCCCACGTTTGGTTGGGGTAAAATCGCGGATTAGTTATCCTGGGATTGTAGTGTTATTTTCATCCCTATGGGAGGGTGGGATAACTTGTTTCCTAACCAACCGATCCCTTTGTGGTATTCTCTGTTACTTTGTAGGTCTTCTATATAGAAATTTATTAGTGCATCTTAGCCTAGTTCTTGAATACTGCTGTACACAAGTTTAGCATCTTCAGTACAAAATACAGTTGTTAGACTATATCTAACATTCGTTTGACTTATGTTTCAGTTTATATTCATACCTAACTGGTTGCTTGTTTTGTATTTTTCAGGCTTGAATCAAGTTATAGTTCAAATACAATGTTGCAGCTTGTTTGTACCAGAGTTTAGTTCTGAGGACAATTTAAATGTGTCTGTATTTCAAGAATTAGATAGAAAATTTGTTGAGGCTACATATGTTTGAATAACATTCTGTTTGATATAGTCTTCATTTTAGTGGTGTAATCACTGCTTTAATCTCCAACCTCTTACATCAGTGCCTCACCCAATTTTCTCCTAAAGGGTGACAGAAATATTTGTTTAGTGGCAGTTTAAGGCATATCTCACTTTTATTTTTGTCACAATTAAATTAAGTGTATTTAGAGACATCAGCAATAAAAGTGACAATACACACACATATTTCACGGATTAAAATTCCTTAATTCATGGACGGTTGTGCGTAATTCTAACAATTCAGTAGTAAAAATAGCACGGGTTAGCTAGTTTTTCAGACTGGTCATTCAAAAATAGCACGTGTTTAGTTCAAGAATAATATATTGGAGATCGGTGCACTTGTGTATGAACGGAATTCCAACACGTGGAAAACTACAACACAATATACTGGAGATTGGAACACTTGTGTATGAACTTCCAACATATAAAACTGTACTTTCAGTATATTATGCTGGAGTATTTTCCGGAAGTTGACCGGTGTTTTCGTTCAGATTTATCATTACATGAAAAGTGACTAAATTCCAATTTGAAACTGTGACTATTTTTGAATGACCACTTGTAAATCTGACTATTTTTGAATTTCTCCCAATTCAGTATGAACAAAAAGGAAACAGACTTATAACCCGGGGCGGAGCCAGAGGAGTAAAGGGGGTTTATCTGAACCCTCTTCACCGAGAAATCACATTGTATATACAATTTAATTTTTTGTTATGTATACATAATAGATAGGGAAATTACTAGCTATGTCCATTTATAAGTAGCTCATTACAAAAATTGTCCAATTCATAAAATATTACTAATATTAACCAAACATTATTAATATTAGCCAACAAGCTATTTGTAGCAAAAAAAGGTCAATTTTTTTTTTTTTGAGTGGGTGTTATTAGAATATATTGGGTACATCTTATGGAGCTTGAATATTAGTTTTGGGATGATTTGGTGAAGTTTTGATGTGGTTTAAAAAATTCGAAGTAAAAACTGAACATGAAAAAAATGATGTGTATCATTTGTGTATCACATATGTATCATATTTGTATGAATTGTGTATCACTTGTATATCTGTGTGTGAGATACATGTGTGATACATGTTTGATACATGTGTCGCAGAAGAATTTTTTGAACTTGATTTAATTACGAATTTTGATTCAAAACCAGTCCAAATCACCTCCAATCTTTCTCAAATATTGTATATTGACTTATCTATATGTTTTCAATGAATTTCAACTATACCCATTGAAAAAGTTTATTTTTTGCTTAGATTTTTAGAATATTATATTTTTTTTTTATATTTCATCACCTTATTTGCTACATCATCCATGAAATTTTCTTTCTGTCTTGCATCAAATGTTGCTAATCACGCTTAAAAATATGAAAGAAGATTTTTACATGTGATTCTTTGAGACAAAGAACCTTATTTATTTGATTTTTCAATTTTTATATGTGTTTGGTTAATTTTGATAAATTTATGACTAATGACTAGAGATTGGTAAAGACTTATTTGAGATATTGTGTAAATTTCCCGAATAGATATTGCACTCTTTTGGTGAAATTCTGCTGCCGCCCCTGCTTACAACAACCTTAAGTGCTTAAAGTTCTGATTATTCTTTAATGTCTATATTCTTTTGTATGATTTTTTGTCCATATTATCACTAAAAGTTAAACTTAAAAAGGGTTCGCAATTGGTGAGACAAAGTTTTCTTCGGTTTTACGCGACAATCTGGTGCATAAATTATCTTGTATTCAACCGGTCGGAGTCGTAAGGTGGTATATAAAGACTGAATGGTCGTAAAGCTCCCTACGATCGCGAATTATACATGCGACTCGTGTGCTGACTCGATTATATGATATAATAATAAGCTCACCCACGATCGCGAATCATACCTGCGACTCGTGTGCTGACTCGATATAAAGCTCCCCACGGTCGCGAATCATTCCTGCGACTCGTGTGCTGACTCGATATAAAGCTCCCCACGGTCGCGAATCATTCCTGCGACTCGTGTGCTGACTCGATATAAAGCTCCCCACGGTCGCGAATCATTCCTGCGACTCGTGTGCTGACTCGATATAAAGCTCCCCACGGTCGCGAATCATTCCTGCGACTCGTGTGCTGACTCGATATAAAGCTCCCCACGGTCGCGAATCATTCCTGCGACTCGTGTGCTGACTCGATATAAAGCTCCCCACGGTCGCGAATCATTCCTGCGACTCGTGTGCTGACTCGATATAAAGCTCCCCACGGTCGCGAATCATTCCTGCGACTCGTGTGCTGACTCGATATAAAGCTCCCCACGGTCGCGAATCATTCCTGCGACTCGTGTGCTGACTCGATATAAAGCTCCCCACGGTCGCGAATCATTCCTGCGACTCGTGTGCTGACTCGATATAAAGCTCCCCACGGTCGCGAATCATTCCTGCGACTCGTGTGCTGACTCGATATAAAGCTCCCCACGGTCGCGAATCATTCCTGCGACTCGTGTGCTGACTCGATATAAAGCTCCCCACGGTCGCGAATCATTCCTGCGACTCGTGTGCTGACTCGATATAAAGCTCCCCACGGTCGCGAATCATTCCTGCGACTCGTGTGCTGACTCGATATAAAGCTCCCCACGGTCGCGAATCATTCCTGCGACTCGTGTGCTGACTCGATATAAAGCTCCCCACGGTCGCGAATCATTCCTGCGACTCGTGTGCTGACTCGATATAAAGCTCCCCACGGTCGCGAATCATTCCTGCGACTCGTGTGCTGACTCGATATAAAGACATATATATACATAAATACCTCTCAAATCCATCGTGGTGTATGGCCCGATCCCATATATATACAAATACCTTTCAATCCCACCGTGGTGTAGGGCCCGATCTCATAAGAGTGGGGAAAATCACACATCGCTCGCGGAAAGTAAATTGCGAAGCGATCACATACACACACAATATTCTTTTTTTTTCATATTATTTTTCATAAACAATTTCTTTCGTATTATTTCCCGTAAAACAATTCCTTTTCATATTACATTTTCCGTAAAACGATTCCTTTTCATATTATTAAATTTCCATAAATATAAGAGGAACACGACTACGTATAACAGGATTTCATATCATATAAAACGTTACAACGAAGAACATAAGGCATGTTGTGGGCCCTGAAACTACCTGACATGGCATAATAGTTGCTACGTACGGACTCTCGTCACTTTGTACGCACGTAGCCCCCAAAACAAATACACATATCATATAAATCACCTATGGGGATAATTCCCTCTTACAAGGTTAGAAAGGAGACTACCTCGTGTCGAATCTACCTCTCGGACCAAGAACGCGCCCGCAATTTCGAACTCTACATCCGAAGATTCGTAACTGAGTAGGAAAAATCCGTATGATATTCTTGAGAAAGATTGCACCGTACTCTTTGTAACCGCAAAAGTTTATGGAATTACGCTGAAGTATCCTGAACCAAAATAAGCTACTGCTTCTTTGAATTATTTTGATGGAATTGGTTGCATGAACTGAAGCTTCTGTTCTCTTCACATTTTTGAACAAAAAAAAATGATACATTAATGGTTCAAGGATTCCTAAGTCTTGATATATTTTTTTGTTCAATTTCTGGGTGTTCCACTTCCAGGGATCCAGTTATTGCTACATTGGATTCCAAGTGCTTTTGATTATTATTTTTTGTCAATAAACAATAGATAATTAAACCCAAAAAAAGGATATTAACTCTGCTCTGACTCTGCAAACAAAGTGATGAAGGTTTAATTAAAAAGGTACTTTTACCCTGTCAAGTTTTGACACTTATGATATTATATTTAATATTATAATACTAACAGCTGAACGATGTCTTTTTGCCCTAAAATATACTCTTTCCGGTCCAAAATAAGTGATTTTTTGTCTGTTTTTACGCATATTAAGAAATTCACTTTTTAACATTAATTAGCAATGAAATTGACCATATTAATCTTTATTTTCTCACTTAAATACTCCTAACACATATTCCAACACTATTTACTACAAGGACAATGTAGGAAAAAAGTAATAAATTCATTCTTGAATTCCGAAAAAATCACTTATTTTGGACCACAAGAAAAATGCCAGAAAATCACTTATTTTGGACCGGAGGGGTACCATTCTATGTGGACGATGTAATGAAAACTATATTTTAAAATTTTAAAAAATAACTATATACACGGAAGTGTAATGAATTTTTACATCACTAGACTTGTTATAACATGTTGGGGTGTGTTTGGTACGAAGAGAAATATGTTTTATAAAATATTTTTTAATGTTTTAGAAAATATTTTTCTCATGAACTCATTTTCCTCCAATATTTTTCTCCAATTAGAGGAAAATATTTTTTTTGTCAGAGAATGGAAAACATTTTCCAAAACTCTTTTGCAACCTTCACCACCCTATTTCCGTCCTCTCCAGTCTCCAACCCCTCCCAACCTACCCTCACCTACCCACCCACCCTACCCTATTCCCATGTTTGTTTGGCTTCTTTCATTTCAACAAAATGAGTAATTTCTTTTTCATGATGTATAAAAAATATTTTCTTTCATTTCAACAAAATAAAACATATTCTCTTTTCAAGATGTAGAAAAAGTATTTTGCTTCATTTCAATAAAATGAGTACTTTATTTTGAACGTTATTTTTGCGTAAAAAACTAAAGCAACACATTAATTCTTTTTTATTTGTGTGAATTTTTAGAAGAATAATTAAATTCTCGAAGAATATTCTCCTAAAAAAATATTTTCTACTCTCTAACCTAACACTAGAAAATATTTTTCGGAAAAAGCTTTCCACTCATCAACCAAACAAGGTAAAATACGTGACAAAATCACTCAATTTCTATAAAAATATTTCTAGGAATATATTTTCCTTCGTACCAAACACACCCGTTGTTTATCATTTTATTGATTATATGTTTCAAATAAATATTTATTAGATAGAGTAATCTACAATTTTATCAAAAAGTGATTTAAATAGGAGTACTAAACTGAATTTAAGTGAATCATTTCATATCTTTTCTTAAAAGCATCCAAAAAAGTAGAGATTTTCTAAAAAGAATAATATGTTAAAAAATAGTAAAAATAAGTTAAAAAAGGTTACTTTACTTAATTACTGTCTAATTGTTTGCTGAAGTGGGAACAATTGTAACAATTACCTCGTAAATCTCATCCTTAGCATGTGTTAATTAAATGTATGTGGACAGTAATTAGTGAAGAATAAGATTTGAGATATTGATTAAGATTATAGTAATAATCAAGTTGTTAAATTATTTAATTAATTTTTTAAGTTAACTTTTGTTTGCTTTATGTACGTAGCACAGGGCTCTAAGATAACTTAAATTTTTATGCTTGAAAATTCGTTACAAATATTATAAAATTATTTGCAAAGCACAAGAATTTTCTTGATTAGTGTTAATTATTCAATAAATGTCTTCTGTCCACCAACCAGCAAACATGATCCTTAAGAAAGACTTTGGATTCTTATGTCAAAAGCGCGGGAAAATATATAATTACGATTAAATGATTAAAAAAAATTATGCAAAATACATATCTTACATTTTTTTAGCTTGGTATAAATACGGGTGCAGATAAATTTTTTCTTTCCCCAGATCTCATGTAGTATTAAGGTGACGGGTTTAACTGAATTCATAAATTTTAATGTGGAGCATAAATTTACGCGTAAAACTCTACTAAACTTATACTAACAAATACTAGTAGATATGAACTCGTAGCTTTAAAATTATGATTAAGTGACAAAAAATTGTATGCAAAAGGCATATCTTACATTTTTTGCTTTGTATAAATGCGCAGAAAAATCGATATTTAAAAACCCGACTTTTCTTGATTTAGTTTGATCTTTAGATTAAATAACCCGATACAGTTGGTTTGGCTTGGTAAAATAAAGAATTCGAACCAACACGACCTATGTATACCCCCAACAAAAACTAAAATCTAATCACATGAATCATTGTAATTATTATTATTTTCTTCCCAATTAATGCTATCTAAGTGTGGAATAGGGCAATTTTGCAAGAATATAGGCATGTTCATTAATGGTAGTGGATTTCTTAAATTAAGTACCTAAGTTTTAATGCATTCTCTGCATCTGTACTTCACTCATTTTGACCTTTGACCATATCTGGCATTTGAAAATTATTTATGCTTTAATAATTTCATATTGAACTTTGACTTTTTCAAACAATAAAACTTCTTAATCAATGTACTTAGAAGTTTGAATCCAATGAACTTGTGTTTTTAAAAAAATTTAGAAAAAAACTAAAAGACATTTTGTACTGTAGCATGGGAAGGGCAACCTTTGCATAGATGGTAAACGTTGATGTCATGTGACCAGAAAGTTACGGGTTCGAGTCGTGACCGTGAAAATAACCTTTTGTAGAAATACAAGGTAATACTTTTTACAATAGCTCTTTGTCGTCCGATCTTTCCCCAGACCCCGCACATATCGGGAGATTAGTGCACCGGACTGTCCTTTTGTAAATAGATGGAGCCATGAGTTCGAATCTGATCGCATTTTCATATTCCTATTTCATCAATTGAGTTTATTCCACCCTAAGCAAGTCCATTAGAGAAAAATTAAAATGATCAAGAGGTGTAATGAAATGGATGAAATTCCTTTATATTTAATGTTAAGGTTTTGATTTGAGCTCTAGAAATGAGAAACCTTTGGTAAAGAGCGCTATCTCCTCTAATAAATTTATACGATGCAAATCTGAATTAATTGGACCAATAAATCTTAAATATCAAATGATTCTATCAAAAAAAATAGGAAAAAACTAGTTCTCAAGATTTGGAGCATTGAATATCTTGGTTCTGCACTATTTGGCCTTGAATTGGCTAGGTAATCAAGTATTGTTTTCTGATGAATATAAATACTGGTGTTTCACTGTATTGGTATTTTAGAATTCTCCAATTTTGGTAAATAATCCCTTTTCCCTTTTGGTATTTTTGCTAAAGTCATCATTTTTTGTAAAAATAGCATGGGCTGGCCAGTTTTCGGACTGGTCATTCCAAAATAGCCAGCGTTTGTCAAGTCATTGAAAAATAGTCACTATTTTGCTGCAATAGAGATCGGTCCAGCATAAAATACTGGAGTTCGGTGCACCTGTATATGAACTTCCAACATATTACGCTGGAACTCCAACACGCGGAAAATTCTAGCATAATATACTGGAGTTCAGTGCACCTGTATATCTCCAACACGAGGAAAGTTCCATCATAATATACTGGAAATTCGAGCATCTGTGTATGAACTTCCAACATATTATACTGGACCGGTATACTTTGTTATTGCTGAAACTCCAGTATATGTTGGAGTTCTAGTATACTTATGATGAAACTCCATTATATTATGTTGAAGCTCCAGTATACTTATGCTGGAACTCCAGTATAATATGTTAGAATCCCAATATACTTATGCTGGAACTCACTCCAGTATAATATACGGGAGTATTTTTCGGATTTTAAACAATATTTTCGCTTAAATTTATCTTTACATAAAAAGTGACTAAATTTCAATTACTTTTGAAAGTGTGATTATATTTGAATGACTACTTATAAATCTGACTATTTTTTAATTTCTCCATCATTTTTGTTTTAAAATTTGGCTCATATAACAAGTAGAGACAATTCAGAGTAGTAATTCTGTTAATATTTCTAAGGTAACAATACAAGTCAAATGGAATTGTTATTATCAGACCTGTGAACCAGAAATATTATGACTGAATTTGTACAATTTTCTTAGGACAAAAAAATAAAAACATAGTCACTTTGTGTAAGTTTGATGGGATAATTCCAAACAGAAAAGAAATAAAAATTGCAGGATCATTAAACCACCATGGTTTGTCTTTCCTGCTATGTATATAATATATAACATTTAACTCCAAAAAGAAAACAACAAAAATAAATAAACTGTAAGTTTTTTTCCTGTTTGCACTTCTCCTAGTTGCAAGTCCAGAGAAAAACTGTTTCAATTACAAGATAATAATAACTCAAAAATGTAAAATTCAATATTCAGATTCATCTAACTCGAGAACCCAAGCTTGAAAAATACTCTCTTTTTACTGCCAAAGAGAGCAAAAACTTCCATTTTCATCATCTCTTCTACTCCTGTCATAGAAAAGGTACAAACTTTCTATTTTGGGAATTAATAATTTTGGTTATTATACTCCACAACCCAAGCCTCTTGCTTCTGATCCTTTCATTATTCTCAGCCTCTTACATGATGACATAAACATTCTGCAATATTAATAAAAGAATACCCATTAGAGATCTTGGAAAATATATATATATTTATATCCGCTCCCAAAAATAATAGCCTACATTTTCTATATATACATAAAATATACACAGTATATACACTTTTTAGCTAGCGAATGCAATTTGTTTTTGCCGATTGGCCAATTTTGTATTTTGCCCTAGAATCTATACATAACATGTTTTCTATAAGAAATTTACGTAAATCTATTTCATTTTTAGTCAAGAAATACTGAGAAGCTTTTATAGCAACACAAATGTTATGATATATTTTAAAATCACATCAACCCAGTAGTAATCCCACTAGTGGGGTCTGGGTAGGGTAGATTGTACGCAGACCTTACCCCTACTCCGGAGGTGTAGATAGGCTATTTCCGGGAGACCCAATGCTCGGTATGTTTAAAAATAGCAAGTTTCAAAAATCTTGATTTCTTTCTTAAATTCGCGTTTAGAGTAATAGATTCGCGTAAATTGAAGCGGAAGGAGTAATTAGGAGTTGAAGAATGAAGAACTTACTCCCAAGGAACATCACCAACAAGCATCAAATCACCATCTTTATCTTCATAAGCAGGAGCAAATTCAGAACATTTGTAGCCTTCTCTTTCTGAGTATTCACCAATAGTGAGTTTGAACATGTTCTCTAAAGCTTTTAGCAGTTCAGGATAACTCTTGTACATTTTCAGATCAATTTTTCTAAGATAAGGTGCTCCATCCATGCTAACTTTGACATACATTCCACATTCAGTTTCTGTTTTCTTTGGTTGGATATTATTCTTTCTGTAAGATCTCACTGGTGGCCATCCCACTATTTGTGCCCTGAAATCATTAACCAAAATATTTTAATTTTTCTTTCTTACAAAAAAATTAAATCTGTCCGGCTATTAATACCGGCTAGAAAAAGTAAACATTAAATATGTCCGGCTATTTTCTGTAACAATCCCGATATTGGAAGGAGAGCCTTGAAGCATTAGTAAATAAAGTTGTTCTTGTGTGAACTATAGGTAGTAGCAAAGCCAGAAAATTCGATAAGGTTGTTCAAAATTTGTAGCATCTCTACTCCGGAGGGTAGGAATAAGGTATGCGTACATTGTACCCTTCCCCGACCCCACCGGTAAGATTTTACTGGGTTGTTATTGTTATTGTTCAAAATTTGAACATCCTTTGCTGGTTGGCTATGCAGGAGCGTTCAAAGTCCATTTTTTAAAATCAATAACAGGTACTCCCTCTGTTCCAGTTTATGTGAACCTATTTTCTTTTTGGTACATTCCAAAAGGAATGACCTATTTTTTAATTTGGTAACAGTTTTAGAGCCACAAATTTTAAAAGGGTTCATTTTTCTCAATTTCATGACCCTCAAATAGGTTCACATAAATTAAAGCGGAGAGAGTAATATTTTATCCTATACGAAGTATAATTTTTCTACGAAGGGTTTTCAGTTGACTGCCCATAGCTTCACCCATATCTATAGCCGCGAGAGCAACTACGTTAGGGTGGGCTCTATACACCGCAACTTCTTGGGTGCGGCTCTTCCCAGACATAGGTGAACACAGAATACCTTGTGCACCGTGCTGTCCTACCCATCTTGTAAAAAAGTTGAGATTTTTATAGCAATAAAAAGTGTTGAGACTTACTTGGAAACAGGTGGAGTTTTGACATCAGAACTAGACTTTGATTCACAATCTTCTGCATCATCAGCTGATTGAGGCAAAGCCCTTTTGTTATTCTTAGAATTTGACAAGATTTCTTGTTCAGATTCTTGATCTTCTGTCCCTGGTAAACCTAATCTAAGCTCAGTGGCTTTGAGATTCAGATCTTTTTGATGTGCCACTATACTATCCATTTTACTCCTCAAAATGATTCTTGGATATTATCCCAAATAAACCTCTTTATAACTAAAGCCACAAATACAAAATCTCAAAATTTCCAAACACTTTCTTGATCAAGATTGCTGGTTTTTCCTTCAAGATTGAGTTGATAGAAGAGATGTGTAATGCACTTGTATTCAAGAAAAGATGAGTTTTTTGGCAAGTTGTAGGTTGCTGTTATATAAAAGAGAAAGGTAAAGGGAAATTTGTAGACAAAGGGACTTTAAGTGGGTGGTGGGGTATGGGGGGAGGTGGGTGTGGAGGGGGGTGGGGTATTGGAGAATCAAATGATAAAAATATTTTTGGTTAAAGTGCATAAATTTCGGACAAAGGCAAGCTAAAGTTGTCGGTAGCAAGAGTAGCAACTATTAGACAAGTGAACCTACATTTAGGGGACAAATGTGGGACAAGTTCAACCTCCCATATGGAAATTAGACTTTGAGGATTCAATGGAAAGGGATGGTTAAGATGAGTTTTGGGAGGCCGTGGGAGAAAAATCGGGTACATTGGGGGTGTGTTTAGTATAAAAAAAAATATTTTCTATGAAAAATATTATTTTTTTTGAAAATAATTAGTAATGTTATTTATTTTTCGATGTTTGGTAAGCAAATCAAGAAAAATTATTTTTTAAGAATACTCATAAATAATTTAGATACAATAAACATGAAGTCATAAACTTTCGAACCAACAACATTCCTAACTAACAAATTTGATAAACTTCTGAACCGCCAAACTTACGAACCCGCAAATTTCCAAACACATAAACCTCTGAACTCATAACTTTGAAACTCGTAAAATTTTGAACCTGCAAACCGAAAAAATAAAAAACCCAACACTAAAATATTTTTAAAAAAAACTGCACGGGAGAGGGGGGAGGGTGAATGGTGCCGAAAAACGAAAAAACAGAAAACGGAAAACGGAAAATTAAAAATACAAAAAAAATATATTATTTTTTTGCGGGGGGGCTAGGGGTGCAGAAGAACGAAAAAAATAGAAAATTAAAAAATATAAATAAATAAATAAAGAAAATATTGCGTCGAGGGTGGGGGTGACGGAAAAGAAAAAACTGAAACCTAGAAAGAAAAAAAAAAATTGGAGGGGGGGAGGGGGTTGGGGTTAGATGTGAGAGTAGGTAGAGCTTTTGGAAAATGTGTTCCTAACTCTCTCTAGGGAAGTCATTTTCCTCCAATTTCAGAAAAATGTGATGTATAGAAAAATATTTTTCATACTATTTTGTGCAACCAGTGAAAAATAGGTAAACATTTTTCAGAAAATATTTTCTGTCATACCAAACACACAATTATAGCGTTCATCGATAGGCTTAGTAGCATGCATGTCCCTTCATATTCTTAGATTTTTATTACGTTATGTGGTTTTGTTCGCCTAAGGTATTGTATTCCATGTTGCTATTATTTGATACTATTTATCCTCTCTTTTTTTCTCTTCCATTTTTCTTCCTTCCTTACTTACTTTCCTCTTCTTCTTCTTGCCCTTCCTAAGCTGAGGGTCTATTGGAAACAGCCTCTCTACCTGCATTAGGTAGGGGTAAGGTCTGTATACAGACTACCCTCCCAGACTCCACTTGTTGGGATCAAACTGAGTTTGTATTGTTGTTGTTGTTGTATACCAGACACACCCTGGATAGAAAACTAAGTATGAGTTCAACAATTTTTTCTTCGTAATTCAACTATTAATACTTAATGTCATTATTTTTTAACTCATAAAGTTTAAATTCTACTTCCGGGTATAAAGATGGGTGGTTCTATGAGTAGGATATGAGAAGTAGAGAAAAAATATTTACACCACTAAAAAGTGTAATGCAATGATTGAAATTTCGTTATTCCTAACGAGAAGTATCTAGTTTGAGCATTGAAAATAGAGAAAAAATCTCTCTCTAGTGCAAAGGCACAAGGGAGTTTGACCGCAAACCCCACCCGTCGAACATGGACTAAACTCGGTCGTAGTGCTTCGACGTGCCGAGTGGAAAGGTCGTCGTTGTCATGACCCAATTATATTTTAGGATGTGATGGTGTCCAGCACCGATGCTAGGCAAGTCAACAGTGAACAATCTAGTGATTTCTCATTTTAATTCGTTTTCCAAGTAAATAACTTTCCTTAATTTAAAAGATTTAGTAAGAAGCAGATTTAAACTAATAAAACAAAAGCAGCTAAATGTGATTATGACCTGGGATACAACCAAAACCACAAGTCTACTAGTGTGTGCCAAGATCTGGTGTCACAAGTATATGTGCTACTAGTAAAATATATAAAAGATTTGTACTCTACTGTCTGAAATAGAATAGACAGAAAATAATCAAAAGAGAGACTTGACTGCTGTTGAACGAATAAGAAGGGCAGCTCACCGTGTAGTCTCAACCAGAAGTCAAGCGTGCGCGCTGGACTGGTAACTAAATACACCTGCCTCAGATCATGCACATCAAGTGCAGAAGTGTAGCGCGAGTACATAAACAACATGTACCCAGTAAGTATCTAGTCTAACCTCGAAGAAATAGTGACGAGGGGTCGACTTCGACACTTACTATGAGCCAAAAATATAATAATGTGAAGTTCTAATTAAACATGATATATAAAATGATAATAGAACTCAGAGCGGGAAAGTAATTAAACAGTCCTTTCATTTCAAGTAAGAACCAAGTCATATCTCTCATCTAATCCTTTCACCTTTCAAGTCCGTGAAATAATAAGGGATTCCAAAATCTTTATGCGCGAATTATGTCGAGTACGTACGACCCGATCCAAATATACATATAAATATATTGTGTATTGTCGAGGATCGAACGATCGAATCATAAATATATCAACTAACATGTCGAGGCGAACGACCCGCTCTCATAAGAGTAGTGAAAATGTACCCCTCTCGTGAAATATATTTGCGATGGTTGAACATAGATATTCTCATCATAATATCTCTCAATTCCTTTTCAAAATAAGAAATTCAACTAGGAACTTTAAAATCTGGGGGTACATTTGGGTGACCCGACCACAATTTAGGTTTAATAAAATAAACACGTTGTGGATCATGGGTACGATTACCGTAACATGATTCACAATGTGTGACCAAATAATTAGTTGTATAACAATTGGATTATTAAAAAGCGACTTTTAAAAGGAATAAAATGCACGTAGGTTTCAAACAATGTTTTAAAATCAGATAATTAGGCCAATAATAATAGTTGAGCGACCGTACTAAAATCACGGAATCCGGGAATGCCTAACACCTTCTCTCGGGTTAAAAGAATTCCTTACCCGGATTTCTGTGTTCGTGAACTGTAAAACAGAGTCAATTTTTCCTCGATTCAGGATTTAAACCGGTGTCTTGGGACACCATAAACTATCTCAACTGGCGACTCTGAATTTTAAATAAAATAATCTTGTTTCGATTGTCACTTAAATTGAAAAAACTCCCTTATACCCTTCTGGGGGTAGTAAAAAGGAGGAGTGACAGCCACCCGGGACCCCGTTCAAAGGCACCAGAAGGTCTGTATATATGATACGGACCTGCTCGAAGTATTGAAACGCGTAAATCAACAACGGAACTAAGAATCACACTCTAAAATCAAATTGAATCAAAATATAAACTTCAAGTTTCCAAATTGCTTCGAACGCGCCAAATCATACTTAGGCTACTCGGAATGACATCAAATTTTGAGTGGAAGTCTTAAATGACATTACAGAACTATTTTTGGAATTCCATTCGGACCTCAATAACACCAAAACCTACTCTAAACCAAATTTAATGAACTTTAAGAACCTTCAAGGAACCAACTTTTAATATTAGGCGCCGAAACGCTCCCTGGTCAACCAAAACTCGGTCTGAGCATACCCCCAAGTCCAAAATCATCATAGGAACCTATTGGAATCGTCAAATCCCGATTCCAAGGTTGTTTGCTCAAAATATTGACTGAAGTCAAACTTAGCCTTTTTAGCCAACCTTAAGGAACTAATTGTTCCGATTTCAACCTGAACCCTTCCAAATTTCGAACTAATCATCCCTGCAAGTCATAAAACAATAAAAGCACATATGGGGAGTCTTAATTAGGGGAACAGAGTTCTACAAAGCGAAACGACCGGTCGGGTCGTTACAATCGCTTAACAGATAAAAGTTACTCAACGAATAGCACGTTGATCTTTTCGAAGAGCTCACATCGGCGGGATGTCGGCTCTTCGTCAGTTGGGGCTATAGTATATTCCAAGGGTTGGATTCTTCGCCTATTTTTGTTAAAAACGTTTTATATTCTTTTTTCGGGTACTTACTTAGCGCAAATATGAATTAATTAATAATAAATTGTGAATATCGAATAATATGAAAAGACAAAAAGGAAAAAGAAAAAAAAAACCTACCATGTGGAATGAAAAGGAGAATCCACATGGGTGTTGGTTATGTATGGGCAAGGCATGGTATAGCTTTTGAGGAACTGAGATTTTTGGCAGAGTTTGAATTTTTGGCTAAGTTCATGTTTGATGTCTCATTATGTCATTACCACATACTGCATTTTTTATTTATTTAATTTTTTTATGACACATGAATATGTATAGAAATAACAAATAGTGAGAAATGAACTCGTACTTATTGTATGAATTATTTTTACTAATATCGCTAGATTTGATAATCATATGTATAACTAATATATGAGTAATAACATTTATTGTCTGTAATTGAATTGACTATCTTCTATATTAGAAGTTTTTTTTTCCAGTGTTAGACTTTATTTGGTTTAAACCTGACTAATAGGAAAACTCCAAATCTAATATTGTTGAAATAATGAAATAAAGACAAGAAATGGACATGTTCAGCTAAAGTGATTTTTCAATTTTTTGCTACCTTAATTTTGTTGTTTTTCTACTTAGGGTCAATTTAAGTTGCCAAATAAGCATATTATTTATTTTAAGAATAAATGTGACTACTCTTCGTGTAGAATTTTAGACCTTGATATTTAATTATTTTCCAACTCAAATTAAAAGTTAAAAAAAAATTAGGGCTGTAATTATAGGTAGACATATTAGCCAAAAAAGAAAAAAGGTAGACATTAACTGTATTTATTTTATTTTTTTGTTGCTTCCTTTTTTAAGTAATATATTGCACTCTCTCGACTAGGGTTGTTCATTTGGATTGGATATTCGAAATCCGAACCGATCCATTCAATTTCGGATTTCGGATTGGACCGGATTTCGGATTGTGTTTATAAAAATTTCGGATTTCAGATCGGATTCGGATTGGTATATTTTAATCCGATCCGATCCGAAATCCGAAATTCGAAATTATTAGGCAATGTATAAATACTACACTTTAATTTCGGATAGTCAGTACTTTCTTTACATCTTCCTCCAAGTTATTACCTTTACAATTGCTAGAGTTAACTATATTGGCACCATAGTACTCTCATATTGTATAAACATGAATTTTTCTTAATGCATTGCCTCTTTCACAAAGAAAATATGCATATTAGTTTGCAACATTGAGGCATTTACGATCCGAAATCCGATCCAAACTTTAAAATCCGAATCCGATCCGATATAATTCGGATTGCATTTTCTAAAATCCGAAATCCGAAATCCAAATCCGAAATGTGCTAAATCCGATCCAATCCGATTCATGCACAGCCCTACTCTGGACAACAAATTATCAACTCAGTTATAATATACTTGTTGACGAAGTCCAAAGGAAGAGTACAATACAAAACTCACTTTATTTTTCTTTGACTTTTTTCACATATTAGATTTTTATATATATGTTTATATTATATAGTTTATAATTTCTGCATTAGTATTTTGTGATGTATATAGATGTTTTTATGTCTAGATGCTTAAATTATTCGTGTTTCATTTTAATAAAATTTTAATGTATATATTTTTCGTGCTTTTGTCAGTTTTCTAATTCTATTTTCAAAGATAAAAATAAAAACTTTCGTGAGGCTTGTACCCTGTTTCTCTAAGCAAATGCCTAGAAAACTTTGCTCGTACCGAATGTTTATACCAACTTAAGTAGTATAATTATAATATTTGAGGTCGTCATATTTAAGTTTCAAGAAGCAACTTAAATAGCCGNGAGCATTTTGTGCGTACTCGGTAAACTTTCCCTGTGTAATAGCCTACAAACCTCACAGGCGATGTAAGTCGCACTAGGCAAATTCTGTGTGACAGGCTTAACCCAAAAGACATTGGTGAAAATCGACCCCAGATCGCCCTCCAAATTAACTAGGCAACCCCGATGGGTAAAAAAATCCTCATTATTATTATTATTTACTAGTAATTGGTATGAAAATATTGAAATTTCGAAATAAGAGGAAGTCCTTTCTGGATTATTTCAATGCTTTCATCATCTTAGATTTTTATGTATATATATTAGTTTTATATATTAGTTTAATCTCTTGGTAAAACAGAAAAAAAAAGAAAAAAAAACGCGTACGGCAGGAAGAATAAGAGTGGAGCGTGCAATGATTTTGTCTGGCGGTTTGAATTTTATTCTTCAGTTTATTTTATTTTTATTTACTTGAATGGATTAAGAATATGATGTGATTTATTAAAAGCATATTTTGATAAGATTCTTTGTCTGGTTTTTGACATACTCATCATTGTTACGCTGAAAAATGATGATAAAGAATCTTTTTTTGAAGGGGCATTTCAAACAAATATGGCTCTTGGCTTTTGAAAATATAAGTGACATATTGGAGATTCTTTTTGGGTATTTAACTAAGTATTATACAAAGATAATGAGAATTTATGAATATAACCATTGACATTTAGTTTGTATGTACGTTATTTCTTTCGGTTCGATTTTCTTATCATCTTATATTGTTACTCTCACTGTTTTTTTTATTTATTATTTTAAAAAGTCTATCGAAAACATGCTTTCTCGCTTATGCTACCGAGAGAGGTCACTCACACTTGTAAAATTTGGCAAAAATTCTATGTATATAGCTGTATGTCCTTAGAAAATAATAATATTAGTAGTGGGATATCCTATATACAAAATAAATTTAGTTTGAATCCAAAAGTATACACCGACCTTGAAATCCTAGGCTCGTCTCAGGTCTCTCTATCTTTACAAGATATAGTAAAATCCGTGTTATGCATTTTAAACAGGTACTTCCCTCCAATTTAATGAATTATATAATTTTACTTTTTCAATTTCAGCTTAAAATATTTTTCCAAAAACATTACTCAAATTTAGCGTTAAACCAAATCCCGCTCTTCCAAGATCAAAAGGCAGCTCGGTGCATTAAGCTATCTCTATGTGCGGTGATCGGGTGGAAGGTCCGAACACGAGGGTGTATTATACGCAATCTTACCCTGCATTTATGTAATATATTGTTTTTACGGCTCGAACTCATGATCTCCTGATCACATGTCAATAACTTTACTAGTTATGCTAAGGTTCCCTTCCTCCGCCGCTAAAAGATTTTATTAAAATCCAATTCAGGTAAAGGATTAAGAAAATAAAAAGTGATATTATTATAACTAATTTCTCATTCGATTTGTTACCTTTCATTATCAAGAATTTGGTGCTATTTCCCATACTGAAAACCAAAAAGCGATGCCAAGGCCAAACACACTGTAATTGTTTTTTTCTTTTAAAAACTTTTTTTGTGTGTTTTCTTTTTGAGGGGCCTTGGCATAACTGGTAAAGTTGCTGCCATGCGATAAGGAGGTCACGAGCTCAAGCCGTGAAAACAACCTCTTGCAGAAATGAAGGGTAAGGCTGCGTACAATAGACCCTTGAGGTCCAGCCCTTCCCTAGACCCCGCAGATAACGGAAGCTTAGTGTACCGAACTGCCACGTGTGTTTTCTTTAAAAAGAGAAGAGAAAAGAGAAAAGCAGAAGACTTCATCTACAGATCATTTTGTCTGTTTATTTAAAAAGTAGAGACCAACAATAACAAGACATTTCCTGGGTTTTTTCCTATTTAGAAGCTTCATAGGAGTTGCTCTCAAAAAATGAAAACAAATTTCAGTACAAAAAACGGACCACGTTTTGTTGTCTAATCCTTTTCTCTTCCACTTATCTCATGCTTTGTTAAGCTTTCATATTCTCAATCATAATAATGTCCAAACAAACATTTCTTGATATTTAATAAATGCATCTAATTTAGGAAAATTATTATTGCCTAGATTTTGTGTTACATAAAATAGCAAGTTATAAACTCCGCCCGTGTGAATTTGCTCGTATTATCGACTTTAAGTCTGAAATAAAGAAAAAAGATTATAACATATTGACAATCGACATGAAACTAATCAATTTTAATCTTTTTAAAAATCTTCTAAAACTACATTGAGTAAAGATTTTATTATTGTTGTTGTTGTTGTTATTATAAAATACAGTCTTGAAATGACTATTGTTTTACAGAAAATTAAAATTAAACATAATGTAAATAAGTAGTAGGGACTCAAAGGAGGAGTCAAGATTTTAACTATATGGAATCTAGATTTTTGATCGACGATTTCAAGTGCGATAACTGATTTCTGTATTTATATTTGTACATATTTAATGAACATTTTAATATAAATACACTATTCGAGCAAAAGTTACCGGATTCGACCGAACTCCACTACTAAAAATTCGGTAAAACCCGACAGCGACGGATCGAAGTCGGTCGATTTTTCAAAATATTTTGTTTTTTAATTTTTTTTTTAACGAAACCGACCAACTTTGGTCGATTTTTTTTTCCCGCCAAAATGCAGAAGCTATTTAGCATCCCGCGAAATTTATTTTTTAAGAAACAATCGGTCGGTTTTTCATGTAAAATAAATTGAAACTAATATTCAAAATAATGACCGAAATCGGGTGGTTATTTCAGTCAGTTATTTTATAAAATGGACTGACTTCGGTCGGTAATTTTATATTTTAATAAAACTGACCGACTACGGTGGGTAATTATGTATTTTTAATAAAACTGATCTAAATCGGTCGGTTATTTTCGCGTGAAAATGCAATTAAAAAGCACAAATAAATTAAAAGAAAGTGTTTAACAAAAATGTACCAGTAATCTAGTTGTAGAATAATATCCTACCACAATACAGACCCTGGTTTGAGTCCCTGACAGTGCAATTTTTAATTGCATAATTAAAAACACCAATCGACTTTAGTCTATTTTTTTGGCAGATTTTTTCTTTTTGGGTCATTTGTGAAAAATAATTTACTGACCGAAATCGGACGGAAATTGCGGACCGACTTCGGTCGCTATTTTTTACCGACCAACTTAATTTCGACGAATTAAAGTCGGTCGAAAATCGGTAATTTCTTTTTTAGTTTTCTAACCGATATAGATCGATATTTTCTGTTAGAAATCTTTATTTGTAAAACAATTCTGGAAATAATAAAATAACTTAAACAGAAATGTAAACGTAATGAAAAATTAATCCGAGCCCACTGAATTAACCGTGTTTCCTTAAGAAATTTAATCCACTCCTAGTACCCAAGGTTATGGATTATTTCTATCAGGATAGAACGAATTTCACATTGGTGTAGTGGTACTTCAAACCCCAGTGTTTCAGCGAACTCAAAGTTCGGTAGCAAATCACACTTACTTGCTTTCTTTGAAGTTGAAAGTATGCATAAAGAAGGAAGAGAACTCAGAAATTAGTATGTAAAATCTGAGAGAATGGACTTGTATTTATAGCCAAAGTTGGGCTGAATTCTGAAGAGGTGCAACTCTTCAAAATGGCTGTTTTTGCAAAAACGCCTATAGAGTAAATGCCATGGCATAATTGGCTATTTACTCAATAATAAAGAGGAAAAATTGAAGGGTAGTTAATTTTCTGTTACAAAACAGAAAACTAAATTCTGGATAACTGAAATGGATTTAATATTAATATTTATTTTAATATTAATATTTTGTTATTAATACAAATTTACTATTAACAAATAAATTTGGTCCAAAAAATAATATCTTGATCGATCATTTGACCAAATCCGAGACCGAGGCCGAGCGAGCGACGGCGACGACGGCGCGAGGCTTGCTTTCTTCTCAACTCTTTATTAGCTAGAAGAAGTGCAATTGCTTATATATCCATCAAAGTCTTTTCCTCTTCCTATGTGGGACAATTAAGTAGGGAAACTCAAATATTACTCAAATATTTCATTTTCCCCTTCATTTCCCATTCACCCATTTTAAACATTAATATATTATTAATTACTTAAAAAATCTCAATAATTTCTAGACGATCTTAAGCAGTTTTCTAGTAGTGCTCGTCGCCGGGCTTCTAGCTCCGCCCTCGTGTGGTGATGGTGAAGTATATCTAGCTATTTTGGAGTTTGCTAGCCAAAAAGAACATAGCGATAGAAAGCAAAAAAACATGTTCTTTCCTGTCCTATTTTTATATTTTTTTGTGACCACATAATATTTGAACAGTTTTTTTTCTCCTTTTTGGAAATTTGGAAGTGACTGAGATGACACATCAAATGAGATAACTATAAAAACCAGCTAGCTTTAGTTTGGCATTCACAAAATTGCAGGCAAGATTTTGAACACATAACTGGCAGTGTACCTTTTCTTTTTGGAACTTGTTGGTGCATGGTGGAGTATCAATTTTAATTTTTGTGATGGTCTCATTAAATCTTTTTTCCGATTTTCCGATCAATGCTCGATATTTGTATTGAAGTCCTAATTAATCTAAATTTACGCCACGTAAGGTCTATTAAAGAGGATAGCGCTCCTTATTAAGAACAGAGGATCCTATCCCTTAATTCCTCCACAAACTTTTAGTGGTTAATAAATTACTTAAAATTACCCTTTGTGATAAAATAATGAAGAAGAAAAATGGAAATTGAGAAAAAAAGTTGGCATCAAATTTTCAATGGTTCCTTTACTAATACCTTATTGTATCAAAGTCACTAGACTATTTTTATAGCGAAAATGTAACACAATTTTGTTTAATTAAATCCTTCAAATTTTAAATTCTCACTTTTTACCGTCTTAACAAAAGGATTACTACTTATTGCTCACAAAATTTAAATATATTTTTAAACTTATGATCTCAAACATGCATTAACGTTTATGTGACGATAAGACTTTTAAAATTTGTGATTTTAAACATTGTATTAAAGGGTAAAAATATGAAGTTAGTTAAAAGGAAATTCCCTCGAACCCCTTCCGCCAGTAAAGTATATTTTTGTATATAATAAGGTTAAACTTTATCTTTATGTATAAGTATTGAATGATGAATTTTCTTGACTTCACGCGTGTTTACTAATTTTTAATTTTTATAAGGTGGGTTGCTCTGATGTTAAGCACCCTCCACTTCCAACCAAGACGTTGTGAGTTCGAGTCACCCCAAGAGCAAGGTGGGGAGTTCTTGGAGGGAAGGATGCCGAGGGTCTATTGGAAACAACCTCTCTACCCTAGGATAGGGGTAAGGTCTGCGTACACACTACTCTTTTCAGACTCCACTTATGAAATTATACTGGGCGGTTGTTATTGTAAAATTCTCTTGAAGAAAATTATGCTTTCACCACTCAACTGAGAGTTTTAATATATTAAGGAAAAAGTAAAAAGGCAGTGTTGTTGGTAAAAAAATCTTAGGATAGATATGCTTGTTCACCTTAAATACTAAACTATTCCTCGTAAAAACCAATGCTTTCTATGTATAAAAGACGGCTTAAATGGATGATTTGGGATCGAATCTTCCTCGTTGCTTCTGAGTTGAGCTTGTCGCATAGGGCTTGTTTAGTGTGGTTTACATTTTTTTTATAATTTTCAGATGATTACACCGAGGGAAGATTACCCAATACATACAAAATATTTACCACATAGTGTTCACCCGAAGGACAAAGGTCGTGGCAAAAGCCATAACGCCTGCAGGTTTTCCCTCTAGAAAAAAACCAGCCTAAAGTTTCCACTTCGGGCTAGCACTTAGAAACTTGATTGTTCTTTCATTTTCTCCTTTGGAGGAAAAAGTAAAAATAAGAAATACCTACGAGTTCATGTGTAAACGAAATAATGAATCTCTACTTTAATCGAATCTTATAATTATTTTTGTGCCAAAAAGTAGTACACTGAGGCAATTTCCCTCCTGTTTCTTTATGTCTACTTGTATTTTTTTAAGAAAAGTAAAAAAAGAAAAAAAAGAAAAAAGGTACAAAATTTTCAGACAAATTGTCTTTGTTTGATTTCATAAAGTTAGTTTGGACATCAAGTGCAGCTGTACAGGCCTCGTTCAAAAGAGACAATAGGCCCAAAAATACCTTTAATAATTCCTCTCTTACCCAAGTCGGTGCCACTACCTTTTTTCTATGGTATAATTACCCTCAAGAAAATTGTGTTTACATCCTAATTTAATAAACTGAAGTACCGAAAAGTTTTCTATTATACTTATACTTAATGATAATTAAGGATATTAGGGGAAAAAAGAAAAGAAGAAAAGGGATATTCGTCCGGGGAAGCCGGGATGTTTTGAATTTTAGAACGTCGATTTCAAATATTGATAACTGGATTTCGAATTTGATATATGTACACATTTTATTACATAAATATATTGTCTGAACGAAAGTTACTGAATTCTGTTGAACCTGTATCTAAATTTCTACCTCCGCCCCTAAATTTTAGCCATGTGGATTTGGGGGTGAGTGGTGGGAGAGAATTTAGGTTAAGAATGGTGGCATGTAAGTTGTGTAATTATGTTTTTCTTGAGCCGAAGGTCTATCGGAAATAACTTCTTTATTTTCACAAGGTAGGGGTAAAGTATGCATAGTGGTGGAGGCAGGCTTTTCGCTAAGGGTTCAGAAAAAGAAAAAGTTATAAAATTAAAAGAGACTCTGGCCAGTGGGAACTTATAATCAACGACCTTACAAAGGTTTTGAATCCCCATTAACCACTGAGCTATGTTTTTGGGTTGTGTCAAGTGAATTTATAATATAAAATATAGAGGTACAAACCAGATTTTGTCTTGACTGTACAATATAATTTCTCAATAAAGGGGGTTTAAATAAACACCCTTCTGGACCCCTAAATCCGCTCGTGGGTATGCACATACACTATCTTCTCTAAATTTCACTTGTCGGATTACACCAGATATATTTTTGTTACTATTAATGGTGATATGTAAGGTTAAGTGTGCTTCAACCTTTAGACAAAATGACAAATACAACTATGGGCAATGTATGTGTGGTCCCTAAAAGATGAAACACCACTCACTCATCAATGCGTAAAGGATGTCAAAAACAGCTGAGTTGCAAGTGCAGATGTTGGGCATGCAGGGGAAGGAAGCAACTAGGAATGTAGTATTTGCTGGATATCCAGCTTTTAACTATTTACTCTTATAAATATACTTTGACAATTTTTAATAAAATTATTGATACTAAACCGTGTTTTAAAAGGCATTTTCGAGGTAAGCCCTAAGGCGAATCGTACCAAAAATGCCCTAAAGCGATAGTGTGACGACTAAAGTTTCAACAGGCGTACGGCTAGGCTTTTGATGCGCGTTTTTGTAGTGAGGCGTAAGCCCCAGAGACTTTTTCAAATTAAAATAAATTTTGTTGAATAAGCACTTCATATAATACCCAAATTCTCAAAAGTCAGCTTGTAATTACTCAAAAGTTTTAAAAAGGAACTGAAATGTATTAAATTTAAAACTCAAGACCTTTTTTATTGATTGAATCCCTAATTTATGGTCTTTCTCAATTCTTTATTTTTCCACTATTATGCTAATATCTCCCAAAAGCAACGAATATTTCAATTTTGCTTTTAACAAATACAAAGAGAACTCCATTGTCCTTCGTATAGCAAATTAAATTCAAAGTTCAAATTGAAGGTTAGTCATCCTTTTTGCTCATCCATGTAGAAAAGTTTATTCTTTTCGACTCAAGTTACTTGTGCTCGTAAGTAGCGTATAATAGATTGTTTTGACTAGTGTTTTTGTGGGGATGGAGCACATATATATATATATATATATATATATATAATTTCACATATTTATAGTTTTTTTCAATTTTTATGCAATTTTACCTGTTTATAAATATTTACTGCATTTATATTATTTTATAAACTATTAATAATTAAATACTCGTGCTCGGAACTTATACCTCGCTGAGACATTTGTAAAAAGCCTCGTCTTATACCCACGCTTTTTAAAACACGGACACTAAATTCATACGACAGTTGTGTAGTAGTGAATGCAGCAATACTTACACTTGTTAATTAAAACCATATTAGAGGAAAACCGTGTTAGGATATCTTAAAGCAAAGACGGAACGAGATATTGAGTATTTGAGTTTTGGAATCAAGAACAGGATGAGTTATGGGGTTTGAAACAAATTGTTTACACATATTAAGTATATTTTTTAATACAAATACACGGTCTGAACTGAAGCTACTGAATTATAACGAACACGAAGCTAGACTTGTAGTTTTTTCACTGCCTTAAAGTAAGAGCAAAATAGACTTATAAACACTTTCGCTTGTGTCGTTTCAACATCCCGTCTTGTTTACTCTATGGAGTTTCATCCAGACACATATAGTTATTAAAATACATTGAAAAGATGATGATAAGTAAACTAATTGACTTTGATTTTTAAATTAAATCAATTGCAAGTCCATATCCTAATCGTTGAAATTAAAGTTCCAAATTTCATCAAAGAATGGATCTTCTTCTATTTTTCTGTTGGTATTCTCTCTAATTACGTGTTAGATAGTTTCGATTTTTAAGCAATTGGTGTTGTAAACAATACATTGTAATTTGTAAAAGTAAATGAATATAATGACTAATTCAACTTACGTACCATGATTTAAGTGATTTAGTAAGGTTAAAATATACGTTAATTAATCATGATTAAGGGAGAGAAACCTACACATAAAGCGAGAGACACATACAATCATATATTTATTGATTTAATATAAATATCGAGCGAATAAACCGAGAGAGGTGGCTTCGTAGATAAGAGCAGAATCACCTTTCGTGCATTTAATCCGTGGGTATTCTCTAATGAAAGACTCTTTCATCTCCAGCCAAAATAACAAGGACAACTACTATCTTATATCCACAAAAAATTGGTCCACCATTTTTGTTACATTCCTCGCACTCCATGGGTGTGTTTGGTATAATGGAAAATATTTTTCGTGGAAAATGGTTTTCAAGAATTTTCTTGGAAAATAAGTAGTAATCGTACTCATTTTCAAGTGTTTGGTACGCAAATTAAGGAAAATAACTTCTCGAGAATATTCATAAACTATTTTGTGAAACCAAACAGTGAAAAATAAAAAAACATTTTCCGTCGTACCAAACACAACCCATATCTTCGTTATTACTTTAGACCAATTCTTGAACAAGGGAAGGATATATTCCAACCCCACCCCCCATGTGCCAATGTACAAAAAATATGGTGCTTAATGTGTCTATATGACATAATTGAGGCCTCTCTTATGCATTTGTTAGCTGGCTATTTTGCTCGGGCCGGAGCCACAGTGTTGGTTGCGGGTTCGTCCGAACTCAGTAATTTTTGTTCAAATCTTGTATTTGTATTAAAAATTACAATAAATATGTACAAATTATTAATTTGAAACCTAGTAACCTAAACAGATCATAATCCCGATCCCATAAGGTTCAAATCTTAGCTCCAGTCTCTCATTTTGCTTCATCTCCAATATCCAAAATTTTCATGCACAGTCCACTATCATCTATACCTGAACCCAAAGCCGCTACTCTACATCCGCTCCTGTCCGCTACCCACTAAGATTCAAAATTCTAGAAATTTAGATTCAAGATCTGGTTAAGGAGGAAGGGATCCTGATGACTATGTCATACCTTTTATATAAATAAGAACAAGTTAAAAATGGTTTGAAAATGTAACATTTCTTGTTATAGGTAAAACATCAAACCTTCCACATAAAACGGAAATTGGGTCAATGCACACGAGTGTGCGGTTCCAAGTTCGCTGTTATTATTGCGTGTAGGCCCAAATACAACAGTCGTTGTTTGGATTTGGCTAAAATTGGGCCCTACTCCAGTTTCTTGCCTGGTTCAGGTTGTCATCAACCCTATTAGACCGAAGATATAAATACACTCAAACCTCTCTATAGACGTTTCGTTTGTTTCAAAAAAAATATTATCTACGCTGTTATAGAGGATATATATTATAACATAATATAATATTAAGTTCCGAAAATAACTCGGGTTTTATAGTAAATATTATATATTTTGTATATTGACTAGCAAAAGCAATTGTTTTTGGTGGGCCGGCTAAATGTGTAAGTTACCCTGATAAATTGGGTAAAAATAGCACAAGTTAGCTAATTTTCGGACCGATCATTCAAAAATAGCCAGCTTTTTGTAAAGTCATTGAAAAATATCAACTATTTTGCTACAACACGGAAAGTTCTAGCATAATGCACCTGTGTATGAACTTCTAGCATATTATGCTGGAACTCCAACACGCGGAAAGTTCTAGCATAATATATTTGAGATTGGAGGACTTATGTATGAACTTCCAGTATATTATGCTGGACCGATATATTATACTGGAACTCCAGTATATTATGCTGGACTATTTTTTGGATTTTGGTAAGTGTTTTTGTTCAGATTTATCTTTACATGAAAAGTGACTAAATTTTAATTGCTTTTAAAATTATAGTTATTTTTTAATGACCACTTGTAAATCTGGTTATTTTTGAATTTGTGCTTGTTGGTGAAGTGAAGCCACGTCGATGCTCTTAACACCATTTGTGGACGGGCCAGGCCCATATTTGTTATATAACTTGAGACCCTCTCTCATTCTAACCTGGCCTTTTATTGTTTGGATTGTGACCTTTCTCTCACTCCTCGGTTCTCTCCCGAATTTCAGTTATGTCTGAATTTTAATTTCAATTTTGACTTCTTTTTTTCCCATGTGATGTCTGTTTCGGAACCCCGATAAATTTCAAATTCACATCGCATGAGGCTCATTAAAGTGGAAAATGCTTCATACTAAGATTTTCCCCATTTTAAGGCTAAAATCCGAAACCTCTAGTTATGGTGAAATGGAGTTAGGATCAAGAGATCCTATTCGTTTCACGTAATCCTTGCTAATGGTAATGTTTGAAAATTCTAGTGACAAAATAGATTAAAAAATAATTATCCATTCATATTATCAACTAATAATGGATGAATAATGAACTTTTTAAAAATCATTAATGAATAAGATCCATATTATCACTTAAAAAATGGTAAATGGGGCGCCCTATTTGGTTGCCCCCTTTTAACTTATACCCGTTTTGTTTTTCCGTTTGCATCCGTATCCATTTTTTTTGTTAAAAATATTTTAGAAGACGATTTGGCCCTCCAGGACTATTGAAAAAACTGTAAACTGAAGGACAAAACTTCAGCATATTTTGGCATGAAGTTTTAGCAAATGAAGTACATAACTTAAGCATGTTTAGTATGAAGTTTTAGCAAATGAACTAAATAACTTAAGCATGTTTAGTATGAAGTTTTAGCAAATGAACTAAATAATTTAGGAATGCATTAGCAAAAACTCATTAGAAAATTACATACTGCAAGAGAAAAACTTAAACATGTTTAGTATGAAGTTTTCGCAAATGAACTAAATAACTTCAACATGTTTAAACTGAAGTTTTAGCAAATGAACTAAATAACTTCATTATGTTTAGACTAAAGTTTCGGATAAAACTCATGACAAAACTGTAGAATGCAGGATAAATAACTTCAGCATGCATTAGCATGAAGTTTTAGCTTCAATATAAAACAACTTCATGATAGTGTGATTCTGAAGATGAATCTGGACAAGTTTATGATTTTTTGATAAAGCTACTGAGAGGAGAGGATGCGATCTTTTTTCATGAATGAGGTTGCAAATCACACGATTTATCAGGGGTGTAATCGTCATATTATTACGTTTTTTGATCAACTGGCTACCAAATCAATAATTTTTAAAAATAGGGCACATGTTAAAAGGTGGCACAAATATAAGGTATGACGACAAATCCCCCTAAA
Organism: Nicotiana undulata; assembly: GCA_005239495.1. Classification (NCBI taxonomy): domain Eukaryota; kingdom Viridiplantae; phylum Streptophyta; class Magnoliopsida; order Solanales; family Solanaceae; genus Nicotiana; species Nicotiana undulata. Next base: position 50,413 of record ML266268.1, on the reverse strand, counting down.
AATGGACACTTAATGAATAACCAATAGATTTAACATTTACATTTATAAAGACTCAATTTGGGAGTTCCTCAAATTTGGGAGACTAGAAATTCTTCCAAAACTGATCACACTCAAGATACCATGAATTAATATGGGATAATATATGTATTATCCATTTTCTATTCGTATTAAATATAAATGGGCGAATATTTTATCTGTTTTATATTACTCGTTTTCAACCCGCACACATTCGTCTCGATCACTGTATTTTCCACCTTTATTTGGAAATACCTCGACTACATCCAGAGTCACATATGCAGTTAAAATGGTTATATTGACATAAAGTTTGTCCACATTTAGGTTGTTCGAACACACCTTTCACGTTTGGGTAGAATGATACAGCTTATATCTTTTTGTCGAGTTTAACGAATCTTAACACTATCAAGTTGTTACACGTTAGAAATCTTTATGGGTATTTCTTATAGCAATTAATTGACAACCTGCAAAAAGAGTTGTCAAAACGGGCCGGCTCAGCCTAGTTCAAATTTTGTGGGCTTATAAATCTAGTGAGTTAGGGCGGGCTGACTCACCATATGAATGGACCTTAAAATGATCAGCCAACTCAGCTCTAAGAGGGCCGGGGACTCGGGCGGGCCGGCACTTCGATTTTTTTTAAGAAAAAAATTTCTTTATATTCTTAAAGATTTTTTCATGACATAGTCGATTAATCATGTAAACAACTTCTATTTACTTAGAGCGTACAAAAAGCTTTATAATTGACGAGGAATCTCGTAATTGAAATGCAAATTCTCCATATCTCTAGCTCTTATTTTTTAAAGTAAATGAATATTTTGTTAATACTTTTCTTCCGTTTCCTCAGATTCAGGGATTGCTTCAATAAGTTTATATGATGTGGTTTTTTAATTTAGGATTAACATCATTTGCTAATATCATCATTATAATGCATACAATTTTATAAAGTCCTAAAATTTGCTAGTGGTCAATTTTTTTGTGTATTTAAAATTGATCTTTTTCTATATTGAAGAACAATTTAAATATTAATAATATATTAAAGTAATCCAAACTGATCATTGACTACCTAAATTTTTTTGATTCGTTATTAATTAAGCAAAATAAAAATTAATTTTGTCATATTACATGCATGTCAAAAATCTAAATTCTAGTTGATATGTAAGGGTAAATGAGCAATTTGGGGTTGGGGAATGACACTATAGTTAATAGTATTTTTAGTTTTTACTTTCTAAATATTATTAAATATTTAATAGTTAATTAATTTTTGGCCCACGGGACGCCCCGAGCCCACCCTCGGTCAAGACTCAAGGGCCAGCGACCTGACTTGGGTTGGGCTTACAAGCCTCAGTTTTAAATGGGCATAAAAAAACCTAGCATGACCCTATCCAAATAGTGGGCTTGGTTGGGCTGGTCTCACGGGTCAAGCTCATTTTGACCGGTGTTTAAAAAGGCGACCAAAAACGCCCTTGGGCGATGGTGTGGGGCGAAAGTCACAAGAGGCGTACGCCCAACAATTCGGGGCGTACACCCAGGCGTTTGGGGTGTTCGAGGCGTACGCCCGAGCGTTTGAGGCACATTTTTTTAGATTTTTTCAAATTAAAACAAAATCTGTTGAATAAGTCCTTCATATAATACCCAATTCTCAAAATTCAGCTTGGTGATTACTCAAAAGTTCTAAAAAGGAACTGAAATGTATTAAATTTAAAAGTCAAGACCTTTTTTATTGATTGAAGCCCCAATTCATGGTCTTTCCCAATTATTTATCTTGTGTCTAGTCTACTAATATCTCTCAAAAGCAATGAATATTCAATTTTCGTAAACAAATACAAAGAAAACTCAATTCTCCTTCATAACAACAAGTTCAAAGTTCAAATTGTAGGTTAGTCATCCTTTTTGTTCCTCTGTGTAGACAACTTTATTCTTTTCAACTCAAGTTACTTGAGCTTCTAAGTAACGTATAATAGATTTTGTGTGTATATATATATATATATATATATATATATCCCACGTATTTATAATTTTCTTCATTTTTTATGCAATTTTACCACTATTATCTTTTAGGCGAGTTATTGTATAAAAGTTCGTTTATGGATATAGGATTTCACGTGGCTCTGAAAACAAAATGGGCCTAAACTCTCTAACATGGACCACTAGTAACAAACTTAAATCCTCTCATAAATAAAGAAAGGGATCGGATCATATTAGCTCTATTACACGAAGCATTACCTTTTACAATCTAATATATACAGTACTACATTGTATTTATGCAAGAAACGAATTTCACGACTAGAAAACGAAATATTAAAATTAAGAATATTTGTTTCCTCCAACTGGCTACTAACAAATAATGGCTGATATAGCAGCTTTCAATAGCGATTGCAAGTGTATTCATTACTCTCTTGACCCTTCATTCCCCCCATCTCCTATCACCTCTTTTAAAAGGCATTCCAATGCATAAAGTGTTTCACGTTTAGGTATATTTTTGGGAAAGGGCCAATCTCAAGGGCTACGACGGAGGCAGTCTACCCTAATTCTAATAAAACATTAGTGGCTGCTTTCAGCGCTCGAACGTGTGAGCGACCTATAGATCACACAGAGACAGTTTTAAGCGAAGCTGGCTGAAAAAAATAAAGATATGGAATTAATGCAAAATTAGAGAGATTTATTGTTGCTTGAAGCTCGTGGAATGAGTGGTGTAGCCAGGAATTGCAATGAATGCAAGAAATGACTAGAAATCTAGCAATTGTAGTAATCAGCTGGAGAATGTTTTTCAGCATTTAATCAATCAAAGGATTAAATTTTGGGCAACAATTGAATGTGATAGGAAAAACATGTCTATACCATTAGCTTATCCTTTTTAAAAAAATAAATAAATAAAATAAAAACCAGTCTCATTCCTTCAATTTCTTTTTCACCATGAATTTTAATTCCAATAATTGAATGAAGTTTTGAATAAAAATATATGGTTTTCTTCACTTAATGACTTGATTTGGACACAGTACCTACAAAAGGACCACCTCTACAAAATTCAGCTGCCTAATGCAGTAAAGTCTATTGCTTTCTATAATTATTATTTGTTAGGTTTGGAAATTTAAGTGTATTTAATTATATTCTAATAGCTAGCTGGAAATGCAGGTTTTTTCTTGCATTAATTCTATCAAAGAAATTATTTCCTTCATATTTTTTGCTATCTTAAATTAATTAGGTTCTTTAACAAAACTGAATTGTCTATTCATGAGAAGAAAGTGATAGACTTAATGAAATGATAATAGGAAATGTCAAATTTTTCTCCTTTTATTTTATGCAATTTATGGGGACTTAATGCAACAATGACTTTAGGCTATGAGATTTGACCGACTGAATTGGATAAGTGTTTTTATATATTTCAAAATGATTATATTGTATATTTGACCTAATTTGATAAGGGTAAAAAAATTCTTTATTTTTAATTAGAGGTTTTAAATTCGAGTATATGATTTCAAATGTTGCATTAGATAGTCCCTATATGTTAATTTACTCGTGCATTTTTCACTTTGACACAAAATTATTATAAAAAGAGTTGAAGCCTATGGGAGGCCTATGGGAGATTATAATATATATATTCACACACACAAAGAAAACCCTTTTCATCTTATTTATTTTATAAGAAATCCAATAAAACCTCTTGCGTTCACCTAGCTCTCTCTGTTCGTGCTCGGCTGGCAGATCTAGAGGCTGTGACGTAGCTTTCCGAGAGTCCAGTAGCTTTCGTTCAAATTTTGTATATGTATTATAATTTTTACTGAATATTCATAAATCATTGATTGTGAACCTAATTATATATTAACTTGAGATCGCTATTGAAACTCATAAACTTTAAATTCTGGATCTGCCTCTAGCTGCAAAATGAACTTAATAACAAAAATATTCTACTATGAAACTAAACTAGGACAAAAATTAGTGGTGGACAAAATCGAGTATTGATATGAGATTAGAAAGGATCTGAAATCATATCATATCATAATCAGCTTTACTATAAAGTTTAACATTCTAAGAACCCTTAAAATTGACAGCTTCATTCATATCTTACCTAATCTTGGCTCCTCTTTTTCCACTCATATTAAAATGAATTCTACCCAAATAAAAACTGATTCACCTTATCTTTTTTTAAAATACCAAGTTGATCTTCTTTGCCAGTTTGTACCAATGTGATCTCTTATCACAAAAGGTGGCAAATGAAGGGACGCATTCGAGTAACGGTAAAGCTGTCTTCGTGTGATTTATCGATTATGTGTCGATGCATCAAAATAGGATGCTTTCATCACACTTCTTTGGGCGCAGAGACGGCGGATTCAGAATTTAATGTTTATGGGTTCCTGCAACGACCTCGAGTAAATTTTCAATAGTAACTGGGTTCACATTTAAACATTTATAGATATTTAGTGAATTTTTCTAACACAGATACACTGTTTGGACAAAAGCTACCGTCTTCACATGAACCTGTAGGTCGCAATCTGCATGTATTTGGGTATGGCCCTTCCCTAAACCTTGTGTGAACTCGAAATATTTCGTGCACGGAGCTGCCCTAAGGTAGTAAATCTTCAATCACATTTCTCTCATATCAAAGCCAAGATTTGATATCCATGGCTCTCAAACCAAACTCCAAGTTCATGGAGGTTAGGTCATTCTTGACTAAAAAGAAGAGAATTAGTTGACTTTTAACACTTCTTTTTCTAATTACTCATTAAATTATTAGTTAAAAATTACTAATTAGAATAGAAAATAATTAGGATCTTGGGCAGGCTGCACAAGAACAAAAAATAAATAAATTAATTTTGATGGTAGACATTCCAAGCAATGAGTGTTTTAATCAGCCCCCACCTTGGGATCCATTGTCTCTACTTCAACCAACATTTAGAATAATATTATTGTGGTGAAGATTCCCCATATATTGCAATTTCAAGAAGTTGCACATTAAACTAGATTAGTGATAAACACTACTTTAATTAACTATACATCCTAAGTGTAGCTGATGTAACGTGTCTCTTCAACATGGTCATTAGAAAATTAATTGTGAAATCAACTTAGATCTGACTAATTGTTAGAACCACACTCCACCACAAACTGCCACCATTTATTTTATTTTATTTTATTTTTTTTCATTAAGGAAAGTGGCATTTTCGAACGGGACACTACTTAAAAAAGGGAAAAGTCGACCGTCAAAATCGATCGATGTTAGTCGGAAATTGGCAAAAAAATCGATCGATTTGTGGCGATTGATAGAACTAGGTATTTTCCTTCTGATTTCGGTCGGTCAATTAAATTTCAAAAAAGAAAAAATTATCAAAAAAATTGACAGAAGTCGGTCGGTATTTTAATTATGTAATTGAAAAATGCACCATCTGAGAATCGAATCAGGGTCTGTACTGTGGCAGGTACTATTCTACCTCTAGACCATTGGTTTATTTTGCTTTAAGACTGTTTTTTATTTCATTTATACTCTTTAATTATATTTTTGCGCGAAAATAATCGACCAATGTCGGTCGATTTTATTAAAAAATAAAATTACCGACCAAATTTGATCGGTTTTTTTAAAGGACCAGTCGAATTATACGACCGATATCGGTCGGTACTTTTTTTAAATATTAACTTTAATTTATTTTAAATGAAAAACCGACCAAAGTTGGTCTGTTTCTTGAAAAAAATTCGCGGGATGAGAAAATAGTTTCCCGCATTTTTGCACCAAAGAAAACCGACCAAAGTTAGTTGGTTTCATAGAAAAAAAAATTATAAATAAAATATCTTGCAAAACCGACCGACTTCGGTCGGTTTTTCGACCAGTATTTTGATCGATCGAAATCGATTTTTTGCCGAATTTCTAGCAGTGAGAATATACTTATTTGTATGTGATGTTTGCATTAAAATCGAACAATTTAACCGCAACCGAAGTACAAAATTAAAGTGAAAAAAACACATAGAAATTTTTTATATCAAAAGATATCCTGCCTTTATTAATTTGGTACAGAAACAAGATAAATTTTCTTTATTTACCAATTATAAAGATTCATATTTGCCTCTAGGGCTCACCTTGAATTTTTTGCCCTTTCTCGCACTTTAAGGGAAAAAAAAAAGGAATAGGGATAATATATTTTAAGTTGATGGCTATAAAATTAATTATCGAGTGGAAATCTCAACGCCAGTAAATTGTTAAATTATTTTACTGCTACTTGTAACATAATAGTTTTTAGACATTCATTGAGAAATGTGAATCTTATAATATACCTAGTAAATTTGTTCGCGTTTCGCCCGATTAAATTATTGACATGATTTTTTTCCCCTAATAAATGAATATTAAAAATAATAAATCCATTTTATTAAAACATATTTGTTTCAGAAATTAATAACTGACATGTCAAAAATTATTCATAGTATATTTCTTCGCTTCCAAATTTTACTCATGTCAAGTAAAAAATGACTAACTGCATGCACATAATTTTTACCCTCTTATCTCAATTATTTTCTTAAGATTCTAGTTGTTTTTAGGTTAATAATATCTCTTTCCGTAATAAATGTATATCCAAGTGTTATTCTATATATCCTTACTTTCATAAAAAGAAAAATAATAAAAAGATTTTATTCTAAATTTTACAAATAAAAAAGATGCGAAAAAGATTTCCCAATTAATATTTTTGTTACCTTGACATTTTGAAATACCCTTTTCCCCTTTTGTTATTTTCTTGTATTCGTCTACTCATCATTTTTGCTATCTTTTTTCCTATAGTTTTTCATCTTTATAACTTTTATGTCATATAGTTTCACCTTTTCTATATTCATTCCAACATTATTGTCTAGTTATTTATTTCTTCGTTCTCTTTTTCGGTGCTTAACTTTTTCTTATTTCTTTTGAATATTCACACCCTTTATTTCGTCAGAAAATCAAAAATTATTATCTATCCTTCTTAAATACTCTTAATTATACCTCCCTCTCTTCTTATTCTTTCTCCAACATCTTCTTTTTAGATCATAAGAATTGGTGCATAGCTACTCTAACGTTCTCTTATAGTTTGAGGGTTTTCATTCGCCTCCTGTACTTATTTTTGTCACACTGTATATACAAAATTTATTAGTAGAATTAGAAACACATTATTAATTTCCAAACTAGGTTTGTATGAGAGAATAAGTTATAAGTTTATTTATACTTTTTCTAAAATTTTTACTATGTTCGTCTATGATATTTTGTGCCATCACCAGGAAGCTAAACAATATTGACTTCTAAGACATATTTCTTTTTTCTTACTAATATATCGTCTCATTCACACGATTTAGTCGTTTTCTACATGTAGGGAAGAAATAAAGTGTTCACTTCAAATTTTAATATAGATGTTAATAGAACATCAAAAATTAAAAGCTATTATTCCTTAAAGAACCAAATCAAGTCCCCTTCCCCTCCCTACTAATATCATGGAATTTTTTTTATTAATCCTCCCTATTAATGCTCAGCCCACTCTCCCATCAACAGGTACAAGAATTTTTTTTTATAGAGAATTTGAATGAAAAGTAAAATAATAATAATAATAATTAAAAAGAAGAACGTATGCAATGGAAAAGATGTGCCTTAGTATTTATAGTGACCAATAGAATTAGTAACATACATTCGGTATATGAATAGAATAACGTACAATGAGTAATTGTGGTAGAATTAGTATTAATTAATGTATTAATTGTAATATATTACTAATAAATAGACAAATGATAGTTTTCTGAATTAAAAATGAGCAGAATATTATATTAGTAGTAACCGTTCATAGACGACGTCCTTAGAAATTGCAATTAATAGTAGTAATTGCTGCAACCGTTGCACATTTTTGGGAAGGACATGCAAAATAATTAAATAGAAACATAAATAAACAGGAAAATAAATTGTAATCCTCATCTATGGAAGGTGCCACATCAGCTTTACTATTCCCAAGATTATATATATATATATTTAGAGAATATTAAAACATCATTTTGACAAATAATCTTACAGTCAATGTGCTAATAAGCAAGTTTATATCCAAAAAAATAATTATGTCCCAAGTCAATGGTTGACTAAATTGTTTAATACTCTCACTATTTAATTTTGAATAAAATGTCCCAAATGAATGGTTAATCAAAATGAAGATTTAATAAGCTTTGACACTTAACAATTTTCTATAACTTCTATCCCAAAAATAGTTATTAGAATCAAGTCAGAACCTGAGAAAATAATAAATGCCAAAAAAATCTGGACATTCAAAAGTTAGCATAAAATAACCAGAAGACAATCAACTTATTATAACAGCAGAATCTCTTCTGCAAATTCCTAATTATTTTCACCAATAACTGAGACAGATGAAATATTCTGTATTATTAAAAAAAAACTTAAAATATGATACAATTACTGCAAGACATGCATGAATACAAATTTTCACCAATAACGTTTTGCAGTGGAGTGGTAAGTACTCCTTTGTTCTTAATTAAAGATTTCGGATTCGAGCCCTAAATATGAATTCTCCTTCGTTAGGAAGCGCTTACCAAAGATCTCGGATTCGAACCTTAGGTATGGATTCTTTTTTGTTAGGAAGCGCTTAACCAAAAGATCTCAGATTCGATCCATAGATATGATGTCTTCTTAGTTATGAAGTGCTTAACCAAAAATCATAGATACAGTGTCTTCTTTGTTATGAATTGCTTAACCAAAGATCTTGGATTCGAGCCCTAGGTATGGAGTCTCCTTTATTAGAAAATGTTTGACCAAAGATCCTGGTTCAAGTCACTTTTGTTAGGAAACGCTTAAACACCCCGCCCCCCTCTTCCTCCCTAATATAGGATTACAAAATTTGCATGCAAACTGCAATGCATAAACTTTATTTATGTGTTTAATAATATTTGGAAAAGGAAGAGATTTTAATATTTACCTTTGCTACATATGCAAACAATAAGGTCAAGATGGTCCTAAGATCAGTGTAAAGACACATGTAATATTGTTATTTTATTTTTTTAATTGAAACCATCCACCCAATTGTAGGACCACCCACCAACCAAATATCTTAAAAAGTTTAGGCTTGTTGTAAAAAAAGCGATAAAAACTCCAAAAGTTAACTAAGTGGTAGTCACTTTCTTGATATGCATATATTTTATAGCCAGCTATGATTTTTAAGTTCTGGATTTGAAAAAGGGAATCGTATTGACATATCAAAAAAACAATTTCTTGTAGTTTTGTGTGACATTGACACTACCAAAAATGCAAATCCAAAAATGATTGAAAGGTTAAAAATAAAAAAGAGTGTGTGTGTTTGGATAAAATTGTGGCTAATTTTGGTTCAGATAATGGGCTCACAATAAATCGTACTCCCTCTTACTCCATCACCTTTTACGTTGATTTTTTTTTTTTTAAATTTTTATATATATATATATAGAGAAAGATATTTTAAATGTCCTAATTAAAAGATTACTGTATTTTATTAATCTAAAAAATATTTAATCTTCTCATCTCATTTTATCATTTATAACATGACTTGTTGGGACTCACTTCATATAAAAGCTCCTCTATTATGAGTTGAATGGCCTGTTCTCCCCGGCCGGAATAGGTAGTTCAATTCCTTCCCTTAGAATCGTACTTTAGGTATTCACTTAATCTTGTTAGGTCTAGGTGCTTTTCTTCTACTATTCAAAGCTTTTTATTTTGGGGGCGTGTATCTCGATAGTTAGCTCTCGGCCTTCCCGTCAAAAAATAACGTCGATGAAGGCGTGTAGGTGCACTATTCCGTGGTGGGGATTGTAACTTTCCATAAATTTTCCATTTGTCACTCAACGACGGAACCTTGCTTATTTCTTTCTTTGAGGATCGACGAATCGAATGATATTTCTGTTCCAATTTTTGCCTCTTCTTCTCCCTCTGAATCAAACTTTTCCTTGCCATAATGGTTGAATTCCTATTAGTATCCATAATACAAGTCGAATCCTAGATGTAGAATGCATTACATGTGGAGTCCGGAACCAAAATAATGTCCTTTTGGACAAAAAGAACATTAATGAGTGTTAAAAAAAAAGTTACAATACTATATATAACGCCCAAATACTGGGTGCTATATCTTAACGGTAACTTTTGCCGTTAAGGTATAGCGCAATACAAAACCGCGTTATTTATGTATAGCGCACTAAAACACTGCGTTATAGTATAACATTTTAAAATCCCGCGCTATACATGAAAATGCTGGGTGGTCCAATGATTAAAGAATATTTAAGAAGTTTGCTTTGGCCTTGAGGTGCTGGGTTCTAATCCTTATGCTAACATTTCTTTATTTTCCTATTTCTTTTTCATTTTTCATTTCTATTCATTATTTTGTTTAAGTATTTAGATATAACCTTTATTTTCCTATTTCTTTTTCATTTTTTATTTCTTTTTATTATTTTGTTTAAGTATTTAGATATAACCTTTATTTTCCTATTTCTTTTTCATTTTTTATTTCTTTTTATTATTTTGTTTAAGTATTTAGATATAACCTTTATTTTTCTATTTATTTTTTATTTTTTATTTCTTTTCATTATTTCTTTTCATTATTTAGATATAAATACTTTAATAGAGAAACCTTTTATTATTTTTTTTAAAAATTAACCGACATTTTTAATAGTTGTTATTTTGTGTTATACGTAAAACAAAATTATTTTTTTCTCTTTTTATTTTCAAATTAGAATTATGAGTATTTGGGCGTTATATATAGTATTGTAACTTTTTTTTNATATATATATATATATATATATATATATATGGTCATAGAATAGTATTATATAACTCTCTATATTTAATTTTTTATATTTTAAATTTTTTTAGTAAAATTCTGACTTTGCAACTACTTATATATATCTACATTAATGTGTCAAAGATCTTCTTTAATTTGATCAAATATTACCATATAAAATGTGATGATTGGACTAATAAGTGGCCGTTTGGACATAAGAACGGTAAAATTTCAAAAAAAAAAGTAATTTTTTTTCAAACGAAAATGATATTTGAAAATTAGAGTTGTGTTTGGACATGAATATAATTATGGGTTATTTTTGAAGTTTTGTAAGTGATCTGAGTGAAAATTTTGAAAAGCGATTTTTTGAAGTTTTTCAAATTTTCGAAAAATTTCAAAATTCATGTTCAAGTAAAAATTAAAAAATTTATGGTCAAAAATTGATTTCGAAAAAAATTAAAAAGTTTCAAAAAAATTTGAAAAAATTCTTATGTCCAAACGGGCTCTAAATTAGGTTAGAAGAAAACAAAGGAGAAAAGGGTTGGGAAGGGAGGGATGTGACTGAACAAGGGCACATCTAGGGTTTGGGATGTTTCCTTCTCCTTGGGATGTGACTTGTCTCTAAGTCACCACCATGCTCTAAAAAAGCTAAAGAATGAGTGATGTTTTCTTGATATATATTGATTGATATTTCATTTCTCTTGCATTCCCTAAGCAACAACAATAATTCACTAAAATCTCAAAAGTAAGGAGTTCGGGAAGGATGACGAGTATGCGGACCTTATCCTTATCTCATGTTATTTTCGATAGACATACAGTTTAAGAAAGCGAAAAAGACGAAAGAGACAATATATTGGTACTATCTACATAAATCACAAAAATAATAAATTATTATAAGAATCTAAAAAATAATTGCAACGCAATACAATAACCAGTAAAGAAAGACGGGAGAATAGTCTTGCACTCCCTAAGCAAACTTTCTATTCCTCTCTGAACTGGGGAACATATTCGGTCATAGAATAGTATTATATAATTCTCTATGTTTCTTTTTATGTAATAGTAAGTATTTTTTTTTGTAGTATGTTAAACAAATATTTTTTTTTAAAATATGTGTAAAATGTTTAAACTTTCAAATTTATCCTTAATATCATAATCTTATAGCAGTAAAATATCGTATTATTTAACATCACATGTTCCAGAAAAAAATCCTTTATTTATAATTGAATTTTGTCGTAGTCAAACAAGTTAACATAAAATGAAATGGATGAATTATTGTCTAGTTATATTCCTGACAAAGAACCTATAAGGTAATAATTAAGAGTCTTTATAGGGAAAATAATTCAATTTTATTTATGGATGTATATAACTTTGTGTATATGATGAAAACTACTTTAACATGATCAATTTTAAGTTTAAGTGACCTGTTTTGTCATAATCAAACGACAAATTTGGATAAGAAGAAGGTGATTGACTTCAATGCTTATAAGAGTCATCACCATTTGACAAATGAAAGTATTGTATAGTCATCAAATTATTAGATCACTTTCTTAATCAAATTTTATTGTCACTTAACATAGAGTATATTTTATACTTCAATATGGATGATCTGAGATGCCTTCTGGATTGAGCTTGTCGTACAGGGTTTGCCTAGTGCGGTTTACATCCCTTATGTGGTTTTTTTAATATGCTATAGTAGTTGTGTAATTATAAAAGATTTTTATTTATGATAAAGTAAGAAATTTAAAATTAAATTATTTTTAAATATACAAGTATGTCATTATTTAAGAAATAGAAGACATAAAATGAAAGAGAGAGTATTAGTGTTTATTTAGGTTGATCTTATCCACGGTCAGTAATTAATTATTTATAACACTAAAGTCACAAAATTATTTTTCATAATAATAAAAATACAAAACTAATCATTAGTAACATTGAAGCCACAAAATTAGTTGTGTAATAGTAAAATCATTACACTAGTTGTTAGTTGCCTAAAAATACAAATAATTGAAAAGTCAATTATTTATTTATATAGTAAGTATTTTCTTGTATGATTGGGTTTTAAATATCTTATTTTGTAAAAGTTACCAAAAAAAAAAGGCCTTATTTGAGACAGTTAAAAGTTATAATTAATACAACCAAGAATTTAACATAAATCCCAACTGAATCTCTTGATATGCTACTCAATACATTGCTCCACCGATATAGATCAGAATATAAAGCTGTTTGAAAACGAATTAAAGTAAACTAAACATTTAAAATTATACAACATTGGGGTGGTGGCGCAGTTGGCTAGCGCGTAGGTCTCATAGCTTAAGAGTAATCCTGAGGTCGAGAGTTCGAGCCTCTCTCACCCCATTATTCTTTTTATGGTAGGCTTAGGTGCGGCGCTTTCCCCGGGCTGCTTTTTTTAAGGTGAGCTGTTTACATCACACCTAGTGGTGTTCATAAAAATCCGAAAATTGAACCAAACCGATACTTTTTAGGTTTAGTTTTGAATTTTAAAAACCGATCAAATTTGGTTTAGCTTTTGTTTTAATAAAAAAATAACCGAAAAAAACCGAACCAAACCGACTATAAAAGTAGCAATTTAAATGTATTATTATACCCATATATATGTATATTTTATGAAAAGTTTCTAAAATTTAATGGTACATATTAGTCATTTATATTTTTAATCTAGTTCTTTGCTATTATAATAATCTAATTCTTTGCCTTTACATTCTAGTTTGATTGATAGTTTTCTTTTGCTAAGTAAAAGAATTTATTTCGTGTTAAAAATAATCGGTTTTTAATTGAGTACTTTAATTATCCATCACTATTTGATTCAATTATCATCAATTTATCTTGGTAAATGATAGATTTCTCGAAGAGCAATTGATTTCATAGTGTTACATTGAAAATGTGGTCGCCGGAATATGCGTTTGGTAGTGTATGTCTCATATTTAAGAAAAAAATCGATGAATAACCGAAAAAACGACAAAAACCAAATCAAACCGAATCGATAAAAAACTGACTTAATTGGTTTGGTTTGGTTTCAATATTTGAAAAACTGACTTACTTAGTTTGGTTTCATTTTAGAGAAAAACGACCCAAACCGAACCATGAACACCCCTAATCACACCTAATGGGGTGCGGAACTTCTCCAGATCTGCATTTCTTTTTATGGTAGACTTTCTACATCACACTCTTTAGGTGCGACACTTTCTCGAATCATACGTGAATGTAAGATGCTTTTTGCACCAGGCTGCTATTTTTAAGGTAAGTTGTCTACATCACACCTTATGGCATGCGATCCTTCTCCGAATCCTGCGATTCTTTTTATGGTAGGCTTTTTACAACACACCCTTTAGGTACGGCACCTTCTCGGGATGCGTGCATCGAATTGCTATTTTTAAGGTAATTAAGCTATCTACATCACACCTTATGGGATGCAGGTTGTGCGCCTTTTTATTATTAGACGTCAAAGTTAAGGCCGTTCTGAGTTTAAAGTTTATTAAATAACTGCTGCTTCATTTTCCACTGTGAACAAATTACTGCAGCGATGAAGCTTTCACTGTTCCATTAATGGAGCAGCGAATTAGGGCACATGCAAGCAGAATCTTCTAGAATTAGATGCAGAGAAGAGAGGAAGAAGAAAGTGAATTCTTATTCTTTGCTAAAGAATACAACACTGCTTTTATAGAGGAAGCAACCCATTGTCACGTGCACAACATATGCTTTTAACTAACTCCTAACAATGCACTAATGTTACACCCCATGTTTTCGTACGTGAGAGCACATCGTAAGTAAATTGATGTAAGCTCAGAAGTAAGATTATATTTGATGGAATATAAAGTAAGTTAATCATGTTACATTGGAGGTTACAAATATTTAAGTACCAAGAGGGTTGGAAAGCTTAGAAGCTAAACCAATTGAAGAAAATAAGTTTCGTCGAAAGTCGACGAGTTAGGAGTGTTATAACATGTACTTTAGTGTGAGACTATGGTTCATTACATTATAAGGAGATTATTGCTATGAGTTAATTTTTATCATATGATATTTGTGTTCTACATTTTGAAGTCAAGCAAGTTGTGGAACGAAAGTCGGCAAATGTCTTCACAAGTTACACTCATAATGTGCTAAAAATTAGGCCACATGTAACTGAGATTTTCTCCCAATATACTTGGAATTATTGGATGATCTACCAACCAACTTTAAGATCTATGATTCTAGTTTCCAATTCATTAAACCGTTCATCAATATGACGTAGGAGTAGAGAGATATTTGCAGTTTCGCGAGACTGCGCAAACATCATAAGTGACAAGTAGGTGGATCACTAGAGCTTTTTGAGAAATATATTTCATATGCTATATTAGGTCTTATTGGGAAATATAATATACCAAATTTAAGGTCTTGGAATTTAGTTTCTGACGCTCTTAACCGTTCGTTCATACGACATCAGGATAAAAAAAATATAAGCGTCGGAAGATGGACCAATCCTAGGATGCCAAGCTAGCACCTCTTTGACTTTTCCAAACTTGATATATATATAAACCTTAGGTCGGCTTTCTCTTCATTATTCAGCATAAAACGAACATAGAACACCCATAAACATAACCTCAAGCTATTATCTAGAATTTCAAAGAAGATTATCATTCCGGGCATGAAATGAGAAGCAATAACATCAAAACGATCCCTACGACGTAAGTGTCATTATACCGCCTCTCCTTTTTCTTTGTAGTTAGAGTTTTGGAAGGTACTTCATAGTTAAGAAACGTCTAATATCTGTATTTAAGTATATTTCCTAATAGTTAGAACTCACGGGACGGTGATCGGAAGCCGTGAGTTCGAGTTATTTGACTTGTAGCGGACTGTTTTGTGTTGCTGTTGGGCTGCGTGTTTTACTACTGTTTTGTGGAGTTTTGAAGGAGGAAGGGTGTGGAGAAACACCATATAGATGTTGGGTTGTGAGATGGTCGTTCGTTGTAACATTTACGGGTCGTTTGACACGACTACGGTGGTCATCTTATGTATGAAGTGATTAGGTTGTGTGTGGACTATTTTGGGAGGCTCAATATGATTATTATTGATGTTGTTTGGGCTGTTTGGTGATTGTTTTGACTTGTGTGAAGTCATATATATATGGGAGGTGCTGTCCGTTTCATCGTAAAATAGGTTGTGGTCGATACATAATAGTTATGACGCTTAAACGATAAATCCTGTGCCTCTAGATTGTTCACAAATCAATCCTGTGCCTCTAGATTTAAACCTCTGTGTTCTTCCTGCCAGCATAGTGAGTGGATCTCTTTGAGTGTCTACCACACCAAGCGTACTTTGACTTTCCTCTTGTGACACAATTGAATAAGCCTCGTTGACAGTCGCCACTGGTCTCCTAGCTTGTCACGACCCAAATTTCCCTCCGTTGGGTATCGTGATGGCACCTAGTCCTAGAGACTAGGTAAGCCTAACAGTTAATAATAACAACAATAAGTAAAGGAAACTAACAGTCTCAATATAGAAATTTGATAGAATTTTACAATGTTTTCCCAAAACCGGTAATACAAGTCATAAGCTCTACAAATATTCTACAACTTCTAGAAACAACTGTTCGGAAATAAATACAACAGTGTATGAATGCTACTTATAAGAAGGTGACTCTGAAGCCTGCGTGTAACGACCCGTTCGTCGTTACGAAAAACCTGCATTATAATTGTTGTTATTGCCTTATTATAGACTGGTTATACTGTATTTGACGTATTAGAGTTGATAGGCTTGAAATCGAATGGTTGTAGTGAGAGTTCAGTTAATTAACATTTAAAAATAGCCTTAAAATGGGAAAAGTTAACTAAGAGTTGACTTATTGGTAAACGACCTCGGAATGCGAAGTTTATGGCTCGGATAGCTTCGTTAGATGATTTGGGACTAAGGAGTGTGTTCAGAATAATTTTGTGATGTCCGGTGTAGAATTAGGCTTGAATTGGCGAAAGTTAGTTTTTGGTGATTTTCGGTCGGCAATGGAAAATAGGCTATCGGGGTCGGAATGGAATTCTGGAAGTTGGAACAGGTTCGTAATAACATTTTGGATATGTCTGCAAAATTTCAGGTCAATCGGAGTTGTTTTGGATAGTTTCGACATCATTGGTGGATTTTAGAAGTTTGAAAGTTCTTAGGCTTGAATCCGATGCGATTTTGGTATTTTGATATTAACTATAGTGTTTTGAGAGTGAAACTAAGTTTGAATGATCATATGTGATGTGTTGGTATAGTTGGTTGGGGTCCCGAGGGGCTCGGGATTTAATTCGGGTGCTTAACGGAGGTTTGAACTTGGAAATTGCAGCAATACAGCTGCTGGTGCTGGTGTAACCACAGCTGCGGAAGTTTGACCGCAGGTGCGGGAAGTGGGTCGCAGGTGAGGTTAGGGGACCTCATGTGCAGTCTCGCAGGTGCGGTTAAGTGGGTCGCAGGTGCGGAAACCCTGGGCAAAATATAAATTAAACCCTCCGCGACTTAAACCCTTTTTACACCATTTTTGTACGGAAAAGAGCTTTTTAGGCGATTTTTGAAGGGGGAATTCCTTGTTCTTCATAGAGGTAAGTGTTTCTATCACTAAAACTTGATTATGGATGATTATAGAACATAAAACCAGTGTAAATTCATGGAAAATCAGTAGAAAAATTGGGTTTTAGGGCTTGAGGTTTTGAGACCTTTAGGGGTCGATTTGAGGGGTTAAACGAACTCCAATTTTGGTGTTCTTTATATGCACGGACACGTAAGAGGACGAAGAACACTTTTGTATAAAAATTTTTGAGTTCCGGGACGCGATCCCGGGGGTCGGGTTTTAGCAAATTTCGGGTTTTGAGCTAAATTTGATATCTTTCGATTGGAATTCGTTCCTTAAGAATATATTGATGATAAAAATATGAACTTGGTAGATTTGGAGCCTTCAGAGGTTGATTTGAGAGGCAAGCACATTGCAGAATAGTTTCCGGGCTAGTTTTGAGGTAAGTAATGTCTTTAAATCTTGTCCTGAGGGTATGAAACCCCGGACTATGCACCCTTTCACGGGTTTTGAAAGAAAAAGGTTGGAACTTTGGAATTCTCTACTATTGAGTTGCTAAACCGACTTTTAAGCCTATGCTTAATTAGTATTATTTTATTATGATATGATTTGGGCTGTAAGCCGTGTTTTGGGCCTAGTGCCGATCTGTTTTCCCCTTGAGGGTTGTGTTTACTACTTTTTCCTCACTTATATGTTATGATTTTACACTCAGTCTTTTCTTGATAAATTTTTTTGACACTCTGAGTATTTTGATACGATTTATTGAAAAATGAAACGTTGTTTTGGGACGAGAACTCGGTATGTTTATGGCCTAAGGGAAAACTGAGAGTGTCTGACTGAGTGAGGCTTCCAGGCCTATATTGTGAGGAGGCTTTCAGGCCTTATGAGAGAGGTGAGGAGGCTTTCAGGCCTTATGAGAGAGGTGAGGAGGCTTTCAGGCCTTATGTTATTATAGCTATTGGGCTGTAGGAGCCCCCGCGGAGTCTGTACACACCCCCAGTGAGCCCCGGTAGCGATTGAGTGATGATGATTGCCCGCGAGGCTGATACTGAGTGATGAATGATACTGTGTGATGATCGATATTGAGTGATTGAGGGAATGCCTGAGGGCAATTGTTATGAGAAATGATTTTGGCCCGAGGGGCAGATTTATGATGATTTTACTAAGTTTTCGAACTATGATTTACTTCGTTTTCAAACTGGTTTTACTGAGAATTTTACTGAGATATACTGATATTGCACGTGTTTTCAAGGGATTTCTGGAAACTGATTTCGAACTTATTATTTGATGAATACTACATGGTGACTTGATGTTTTACTGGTTTTTTGGAATTGTATATCTGTACTGTGTGTTTTATAATTTTCAGACAGTGATTTATTTTCATTACTACTGATTTGGCGTACTCATAAAGACTCCCTGTGCCTCTGTGCACAGATCCAGGTACTAGCTCGCAGCAGTAGCTGACGCAGGTTCGATAGCAGCATTTCACGGGATTTTGAGGTAGCTGTCCAGCGTCCACAGCTTTTTCACTTCCCTTCCTTATGTAGTTTTAGCATTTGATTCAGAGACATATATTATAGTTTTAGCAGAGCTTAGATTTATTTATTCTTAGATGCTCATAACTATTGACTCTAGTTCTTGGGAGGTTTGTTTAGGCTAATATGGGAACGCTAAGACTTAATTATATTATTTGATGCTATGGTTGCATGCTTATTATTGAATTGTGAACTCTTATAATTGAACAAAAGCGTAGTAATGAGATGGTCGGCTAGCCTAGTTCCACGATAGGCGCCATCACGACCTGTTAGGATTTGGGGTCGTGACAAGTTGGTATCAGAGCTCTAGGTTACATAAGACTCAACGGTCATGAGCAGGTTTAGTAGAGTCTTGCGGATCGGTACGGAGACGTCTGTACTTATCTTCGAGAGGCTGCAGAACTTTTAGGAAAGATCTCTATTTTCTTGAACTCTTTCGTGCCAATCTATTGATTCTTGAAATCTAAACTCATGTTGTTTCATTCTCTCACAGATGGTGAGGACACGGAATACCGATCAGGGTGACCAGACACCAGCCAGACCCGCAAGGGGTCGAGGCCGTGGTAGAGGTAGGGGACCAGCCCAGGCAGCAGCTGGGGTAGTACCACAGGATCCTCCTATCGTTCAGGATTAGGTTCCCGCCGACCTTGCTCCAGCGGGACAGGCTCAGACACCTGTTGTGCCTATTGTTATTCCGGGTCTTCAGGAGACCCTGGCTCAGATATTGACGGCGTGTTCCAGTTTAGCTCAGGCAGTTGCTATGTCCACTACTGCCACTGCAGCTCAGGCCGGGGAAGGCAATCAGACTCTAGTTTCCCGGACACCTGAGCAGGCTGTACAGGGTATTCAGACACCGAGGGTAGACCTAGCCCATCCGGTTGTCCCTGTCCAGGATTTTATAGTTCCAGCTATGCCCGAGGATGAGCAGCGTAGACTGGAGAGGTTCAGCATACTTAAGCCTCCGACTTTCAGTGGCACAAAGGGTGAGGATGCCCAAGGTTTTCTGGATAAATGCCAGAGGATGCTACATACTGCGGGTATTTTGGAGACCAGTGGGGTCCCGTTTGCTACATTTCAGTTTGCTGGTGCTGCTTTTACTTGGTGGGAATCATTCGAGAGGCGTAGGCCGGTTGGTTCAGCACCTCTTACCTGGCAGCAGTTCTCCACGATCTTTTTGGAGAAATATGTTCCTTAGTCCCACAGAGAGGAGCAGTGCAGACAGCATGAGCAACTGCGCCAGGGAGAATTATCAGTCACCCAGTATGAGATGAGGTTTTCCGAATTGGCCAGACATGCTTCTGAGATTGTCCCTACTGATAGGGAGAGGATTAGGAGGTTCGTAGATGGTCTTACTTATCAACTTCAGATCTTGATGACCAGAGAGAGAGTGTCTGGAGCTATATTTGAGCAGGTTGTCGACATTGCTCGGTACATTTAGTCGGTTTGTAGGCAAGAACGTGAGAAGAGGGAGGTCAAGAGGCCTCGATGATCAGGTAATTTCAGTGGTGCTCCTTCTAGAGGGCAGTTTCAGCACAGCAGAGGTCGTTCATTTAGACCTCCACAGCCAGTTCGCCCAGCTTACAGTGGTGTATCTTCGAGGCAAGGTCCTCGCAATTCTCATCAGGGACGTTCATCTTTTAGTGCCCCCCAGCTCAGAGCTCTGTCCGAGCATCATCTTATCAGGGCTCTTCTATGCATGTTTCTTCTGGTGGTTATCAGGGTGACAGAAGTTCTCGTCAGTTTTCATCTCCGGCTTCAGGTAGTTGTTATGAGTGTGGAGAGTTCGGACATGGGTGGAGGCAATGTCCCCGTCGTCTTAGTAGTTCATCCCAGTAGAGGGTCCAGCCCTCGGCTTCATCCCCAGTCACTTCACCACCTACCCAGGCCGCTAGGGGTGGTGGTCAGGCAGCTAGAGACCGTCCTAGAGGGGGAGGTCGAGCAGGTGGAGGCCAACCACGTATTTGTGCACTTCCGGCTAGGCCTGATGCTATGGCGTCAGATGCAGTGATTACAGGTACTATTTCAGTTTGTCACAGTGATGCTTTGGCTTTATTTGACCCTGGTTCCACGTACTCTTATGTCTCATCCAATTTTTCTCATTTTATGAATATGCCCCGTGAGTCTCTAGTTACTCCTGTTCATGTTTTGACTCTGGTGGGTGATACTATTGTTGTGGACCATGTGTACCGGTCGTGTCTTATATCTATTGGGGGTCTGGAGACCCGAGTGGACCTGATGTTACTCAGTATGGTCGATTTTGATGTAATTCTGGGTATGGATTGGTTGTCCCCATGTCATGCTATTCTTGATTGTCACGCTAAGACCGTTACCTTAGCTATGCCTGGGTTTCCGAGAGTTGAGTCGAGGGGGTCTGTAGAGCATGTGCCTATCAGAGTGATTTCTTATTTAAAGGCTCAGCGTATGGTTGAGAAAGGGTGTGAATCTTATCTTGCGTTTGTGAGGGACGTTAGCAGTGAGACCCTATCTATTGATTCTATCCCTGTAGTCCATGATTTCCTGGATGTATTTTTTACAGACCTTCCAGGCATGCCACCTGACAGGGATATTGATTTTGGTATTGACCTGGTGCTAGATACTCATCCTATCTCTATTCCACCTTACCGTATGGCACCATCAGAGTTGAAAGAATTAAAAGAGCAGCTTCAGGAACTCTTAGATAAGGGGTTCATTCAGCCTAGTGTGTCACCTTGGGGTGCGCCGGTGTTGTTTGTGAAAAAGAAGGATGGTTCCATGCGTATGTGTATTGATTATACACAGCTGAATAAGGTTACAGTGAAGAACCGTTATCCTTTGCCTCGTATTGATGACTTATTTGATCAGCTTCAGGGAGCTAAGGTGTTCTCCAAGATCGACTTGAGGTCGGGGTATCATCAGCTAAAGATTCAAGATTATGACATTCCGAAGACCGCTTTCAGGACCAGATACGGTCATTATGAATTTCTGGTTATGTCATTTGGGCTGACCAATGCCCCAACCGCGTTCATGCAATTGATGAACAACGTATTTCAACCTTACCTTGATTCGTTCGTCATTGTGTTCATTTATGAGATCCTGGTTTATTCCCGTATCCAGGAAGAGCATGCTCAACACTTGAGAGTTGTGTTACATAGATTGAGGGAGGAGAAACTTTATGCAAAATTCTCCAAGTGTGAGTTTTTGCTTGGTTCAATAGCTTTCTTGGGGCACGTGGTGTCTAGTGAAGGTATTCAGGTTGATCCGAAGAAGATTGAGGCGGTGCAGAGTTGACCCAGACCTTCTTCAGCTACAGAGATTCAGAGTTTCCTCGGTTTGGCGGGTTACTACCGTCGCTTTGTGGAGGGATTCTCTTCTATTGCTTCACCTCTGACCAGATTGACACAGAAGGGTGTTCTATTCAGATGGTCCGATGAATGTGATGAGAGCTTTCAGAAGCTCAAGTCAGCATTGACCACAGCTCCGGTATTAGTGTTGCCTACTGGTTCGGGTTCTTAAACGGTCTATTGTGATGCTTCTAGAGTTGGCTTGGGAGCGGTGTTGATGCAGGATGGTAGGGTGATTGCCTACGCGTCGAGACAGTTGAAGGTGCACGAGAAGAATTATCCAGTGCACGATCTTGAGTTAGCTGCCATTGTTCATGCCCTAAAGATTTGGCGGCATGATTTGTATGGGGTGCAGTGTGAGATTTTTACCGATCATCGTAGTTTGCAGTATCTACTGAGGTAGAAGGTCTTGAATTTGCGGCAGAGGAGATGGTTGGAGCTTCTCTAGGACTATGACTTAACTATTTTGTATCATCCGGGGAAGGCCAATGTGGTGGCCGATGCCTTGAGTCGCAGAGCCGAGAGTTTGGGAAGTCTAGCTTACCTTTCAACAATAGAGCGACCTTTAGCCCTTGATGTTCAGGCTTTAGCAGGTCAGTTTGTGAGATTGGATTTGTCAGGCCCTCCACGAGTGGTAGCTAGCATGGCTTCCCGGTCTTCTTTATTTGATCAGATTAAGGCACGGCAGTATGATGACCGGCACTTGTTAGTTCTTCAGGATAGAGTTCGTCGGGGTGATGCCAGAGATGTGACTATTGGTGATGATGGAGTTATGCGGATGAAGGGACGTATTTGCGTGCCCAATGTAGAGGGTATTCGAGAGTTGATAGTAGCAAAGGCTCACAACTCGCGGTATTCTATCCATCCGGGTGCCTCGAAGATGTATCAGGATCTGAGACTGCAGTATTGGTGGAGACAGATGAAGAGAGATATTGTTGAGTATGTAGCTCGGTGTCTCAACTGCCAGCACGTCAAGTATGAGCACCCGAGACCAGGTGGTTTGCTTCAGAGGTTAGACATTCCGGAGTGGAAGTGGGAGCGAATTACTATGGACTTTGTATTTGGGCTTCCACGGACTTCGAAGGGTTTTGATGCTATTTGGGTCATTGTGGATAGATTGACCAAGTCCGCGCATTTCATTCCTGTCAGTACTACTTATACTTCAGAGCGGTTAGCTGGTATTTACATTAAGGAGATTGTCCGGTTGCATGGAGTTCCGATTTCTATCATTTCTGACAGAGGTACTCAATTCACATCTCAGTTTTGGAGGGCCGTACAAAAAGGTATGGGTACTGATGTAAAGTTGAGCACTGCATTTCACCCTCAACCGATGAGCAGTCGGAACGGACTATTCAGATATTGGAGGATATGTTACGGTCTTGTGTGATTGATTTTGGTGGTTCATGGGATCAGTTTCTGCCATTAGCGGAGTTTGCATATAATAACAGCTATCAATCCAGTATTCAGATGGCCCCGTATGAGGCTTTATATGGTAGGAGGTGTAGATCTCCGATTGGTTGGTTCTAGCCTGGTGAGGCTAAGTTATTGGGCACAAACTTGATTCAGGATGCGTTGGAGAAGTTGAAGTTGATTCAGGAGCGACTTCGCACGGCGCAGTCTAGACAGAAGAGTTATGCCGACCGGAATGTTCGGGATTTCATTTATGGAAGGTAATAAGGTACTGCTAAAGGTATCACCCATGAAGGGTGTTATGAGGTTCGGAAAGAGTGGAAAGCTGAGTCTGCGGTTCATTGGTCCTTTTGAGGTGCTTCAGAAGGTTGGAGAGGTGGCTTATAGACTTGCCTTGTCACCCAGCTTGTCGAGTGTTCACCCGGTGTTTCATGTGTCGATGCTCAGAAAATATGTTGGTGATCCGTCTCATGTGTTAGACTTCAGCACAGTCCAGCTCAAGGGTGATATGTCATATGAGGTGGAGCCAGTAGCAATTTTGGCTCGTGAGGTCAGAAAGCTGAGATCTAAGGAGATAGTATCAGTGAAAGTACAGTGGTGAGGTCAACCAGTGGAGGAAGCTACTTGGGAGACCGAGCGGGAGATGCAGAGCAAATATCCTCACTTGTTTGAGACTCCAGGTATGGTTCTAGACTCGTTCGAGGACGAACATTTGTTTAAGAGGGGGAGAATGTAACGACCCGGTCCGTCGTTATGAAAAACCTATATTATAATTGTTGTTATTGCCTTGTTATAGACTGGTTATACTGTATTTTATGTATTATAGTTGATAAGATTTAAATCGAATGGTTGTAGTGAGAGTTCAGTTAATTAGCCTTTAAAAATAGCCTTAAAATGGGAAAAGTCAACTAAGAGTTGACTTATTGGTAAACGACCTAGGAATGCGAAGTTTATGGCTCGGATAGCTTCGTTAGATGATTTGGGACTTAGGAGTGTGTTAAAAATAATTTTGTGATGTCCGGTGTAGAATTAGGCTTGAATTGGCGAAAGTTAGTTTTTGGTAATTTCCGGTCGGCAGTGGAAAATAGGATATCGGGGTCGGAATGGAATTCCGGAATTTGGAACAGGTTCTTAATGTCATTTTGGATATATCTGCAAAATTTTAGGTCAATCGGAGTTGTTTTGGATAGTTTCGGCATCATTGGTGGATTTTAGAAGTTTGAAAGTTCTTAGGCTTGAATCCGATGCGATTTTGGTATTTTGATGTCAATTTTAGTGTTTTGAGAGTGCAAATAAGTTTGAATGATCATATGTGATGTGTTGGTATAGTTGGTTGGGGTCCCGAGGGACTCGGGATTTAATTCGGGTGCTTAACGGAGGTTTGAACTTGGAAATTGCAGCAATACAACTATTGGTGTTGGTGTAACTGCACCTACGGAAGTTTGACCGCAGGAGCGGGCTCGCAGGTGCTTGAAGTGGGTCACAGGTGCGGTTAGGGGACCGCATGTGCGGTCTCGCAGGTGCGGTTAAGTGGGTCGCAGGTGCGGAAACCCTGGGCAAAATATAAATTAAACCCTCCGCGACTTAAACCCCTTTTACACCATTTTTGTACGGAAAATAGCTTTTGAGACGATTTTTGAAAGGGGAAATCCTTGTTCTTTATATAGGTAAGTGTTTCGATCACTAAAACTCGATTATGGATAATTATAGAACATAAAACCAGTGTAAATTCATGAAAAATCAGTAGAAAATTGGGTTTTAGGGCTTGAGGTTTTGAGACCTTTAGGGGTCGATTTGAGGGGTCAAACGAAATCCGATTTTGGTGTTCTTTATATGTACGGACACGTGAGAGGACGAAGCACACTTTTGTATAAAAATTTCTGAGTTTCGGAACGTGGGCTCGGGGGTCGGGTTTTAACAAATTTCGGGTTTTGAGCTAAATTTGATATCTTTCGATTGGAATTCGTTCCTTAAGCATATATTGATGATAAGAATATGAACTTGGTAGATTTGGAGACTTCGGAGGTTGATTTGAGAGGCAAGCGCATTGCGGAATAGTTTCCGGGCTAGTTTTGAGGTAAGTAATGTCTTTAAATCCTATCCTGAAGGTATGAAACCCCGGACTATGCACCCTTTCACGGGTTTTGAAATGAAAAGGTTGGAACTTTGGAATTCTCTTTCGTATTTAGGCGACTATTGAGTTGCTAAACCGACTTTTAAGCCTATGCTTAATTAGTATTATTTTATTATGATATGATTTGGGTTGTAAGCCGTGTTTTGGGCCTAGTGCCGATCTGTTTTCCCCTTGAGGGTTGTGTTTACTACTTTTTCCTCACTTATATGTTATGATTTTACACTTAGTCTTTTCTTGATAAATTGTTTTGACACTCTGAGTATTTTGATACGATTTATTGAAAAATGAAACGATGTTTTGGGACGAGAACTCGGTATGTTTATTGCCTAAGGGAAAACTGAGAGTGTCTGACTGAGTGAGGCTTCCATGCCTATATTGTGAGGAGGCTTTCAGGCCTTATGAGAGAGGTGAGGAGGCTTTCAGGCCTTATGAGAGAGGTGAGGAGGCTTTCAGGCCTTATGAGAGAGGTGAGGAGGCTTTCAGGCCTTATGAGAGAGGAAAGGATGCTTTCAGGCCTTATGCTATTATAGCTATTGGGCTGTAGGAGCCCCTGCGGAGTCTGTACACACCCCCAGTGAGCGCCGGTACCGATTGAGTGATGATGATTGCCCGCGAGGCTGATACTGAGTGATGAGTGATACTGTGTGATGATCGATATTGAGTGATTGAGGGAATGCCTGAGGGAAACTTTTATGAGAAATGATTTTGGCCCGAGGGGCAGATTTATGATGATTTTACTAAGTTTTCAAACTATGATTTACTTCGTTTTCAAACTGGTTTTACTGAGAATTTTACTGAGATATAATGATATTGCACCTGTTTTCAAGGGATTTCTGGAAACTGATTTCGAACTTATTATTTGATGAATACAACATGGTGACTTAATCACTCGGCACGGAATGTCCCCTCGTGCATAACCTCACAATCACTCGGCACAGCATGTCCCCTCGTGCACAACCTCACAATCACTCGGCACAGAATGTCCCCTCGTGCATAAATAAATGAATAAATACTCGACGCGGAATGTCCCCTCATGCATAAATAAATAAAGAAATAAACAACAAATTGACGAAGCAAATCAACAATAGGAACCATAAATCACAACATCCCAGCAAGGGAATCCAACAATGCAAACAATATCATAACAGCACAAACAATAATAGAAACACACCATCCCGGCAAGGGAGTCAACAATGGAAACAACACCTTCCCGGCAAGGGAAAACAACTATAACCAATTCTCGCTTAAGCAATTTAACTTTACGGAATAAACTCAACTTAAACGAAGGTCCAGAAATAGGCAACATCAAGGAAATATCCACAACATAAATGTTTATCAACTGTCCCAAGTAGCACATAAAGGAGGAATCATAGGAATTACAATGTAAGACCCACGAGCATGCTTGACGCCAACGAACGGATGCGCTAACTACGGCTAAGCAACTATAAAACTAGATAACACTAATATAATCCATTTGGAAGTTTTAGGAAGCAAATATAACATAAAGATAAGAGCGGTAAAATATTCAGTTAAGTCAATTAGGATCAAATAATCAACGAAGGAATCCAAAAGTAAGTAATCCTAATTTAAGCAGGAAATAATGAAATTAACAAGCAAGGATGCAAATGTAACGATTACAACTCATACACGGGTAACATAAGAACCTACGAATCCTAAAAGGCCATTCTAATTGAAAATAAGTCCGAGTGCACACTCGTCACCTCGCATACTCGGACTACAATCAACAAGGAAGACTCAATCCTAAGGGGTAACTCCCCCACACAAGGTTAGGCAAGATACTTACCTCAAAGACGACAACCCGGTACTCAAAAATAGACTTTTCGGGCGGAAAGACCTCTGGACGGCTCACAATCAACTAAAACAACTTCAAAATACACATAAAACGTATAAGAAATGATTCTGAATAATAAAGTTTCGAACTTTACAAAATTCTGAAAATCGACCCCCGGGCCCGCACCTCGGAACCCGACAAATTTTACAAATTCCGATTACCCATTCTGATACGAGTTCACCCATACTAAATTTATCCAATTTCGATATCATTTGGTCATTCAACTGATGAATTTTCATTTTAGAAGTTTTCTTTCAAAACCCACAATTTTCCCCAACCCAAAACACAAATTAAATGCTAAAAACAAGAACCAATTCGTGAAATATAATTAATTATAGTGGAAGAACACTTACCCACTCGATTTGTGTGAAAACCCTCAAAGCATCGCCCAAAATCGAGTTTTAGAAGTCAAAATATGTTAATAATGGTGAAACCCCGATTTTGGGAACTTATATTCTGCCCAGGTATTTTGTTCATTGCGATCGCGGACAAAACAATGCGATCGCATAGAGGAAAATTTGCCACTAACCAAAATATGCTATGCGATCGCGGACACAAGGATGCGATCGCATAATAGAAAAATGTTGCTGGCCACTTTGCACTGTGCGTTCGCGACAGTGAGAATGTGAACGTGTAGAAGGGGGGAATGTAGGCTTTTGCGATCGCGGATGAAGCTGTGCGATCGCAGTGAAGTAAAAGAAGTCGGGGCCCAAGGTAACACTATGAGATCGCGATTGCCACTATGCGATCGCATAGAAGAAAAGCCGGAGGGGTCAGTATTGCACTATGTGATCGTTTCTCCTCCTGTGCGATCGCATAGAAGGAAACCAGATGACAGGTTCAGCAGTTCAAAAATGAGGAAAAAGGGCCCGAAACCTATCTGAAGCACGCCTGAGGCCCCCGGGACCCCGTCCAACCATACACAAGTCATATAACCTAACTCGGACTCGCTCGAGGTTTCAAAAACATAAAACAACGAATCAAACCAAAAATCATACTTAGGAATTTTCAAAACTTCAAATATCAAGACTCGCGTCGAAACCTATCAATTCAACCCGGATTAACGTGAAAATTTGCAGACAAGTCCCAAATGACACAACGGACCTATATCCACTCTCGGAATTCCATTCGGAGCCCGATATCAAATTTTCACCTATCGGCCGAAATCGCCGAAATTCTAACTTTTGCCAAAATACCACAAATCACTCTACGGGCATCCAAAACCAATTCCGGACACGCGCCTAAGTCCAAAATCATCATACGGAGCTGTTGACATTAACCAAGACTCATTCCGAGGTCGTTTACATAAAAGTCAAACCTCCGGTCAACCTTCATCACTTAAGCTTCCTCAACTGAAATTTTTCTTCCAATTCGACTACGAATTATTCGGTAACTGAATCTAACCACGAACGCAGGTCGATATACACAACGTGAAGCTGTTTATGACCTTACACCACCGAATAGAGCTTAAATTCCCGAAACGACCGGTCGGGTCGTCACATAGCTAAAATGTTACTTCTAACATTCCCATAGCTTTCATTCAAGCCCATTAGGATTTGTAACACACGTCGGGACTTCAGATGTTCAACAGAAAGCCTTGACTCTTCACAATGACAACATGAAATTGGGGCCAATACGTCTAATTCATCCCACAGATCTTTCATCTTAGCGTAATAGCTAGTCACGGAATCTGTTCCCTGCCCCATCATTGCAATTTCAGACCAAAGGTAATAGATCCTTGTTAGGTCTGAACGATCAAACCTCTCCTGGAAGTCATTCCATACTTTTCTAGCATCTGAAGCATAAACAATTCCTGGCATCAACTGGTTCGAAACTGTACTCCCAATCCAAGACAATACAATTGCATTACACTTCTCCCCTGCTCAACTAGTTCACCCTTGTACCTACTTTTAGTACACGAACCATCTACAAATCCAAGCTTACCCTTTCCTCTCAGTGCTAATTTTATAGCCCTGCTCCACAGGGCATAATTCTCTGGCCCTGTGAGCTTAATTGGGATTAAAACTAGTCCTGGAGTGTCTCCTGCTTGAAGAAATAGTGGATGATTGTGGTCAAGCGAGCTTACCTCGTTCCCAGCCATGTCTGCCAAAAAATTGTTTCAATTTCACCGTAGCTTCTCGCCGGAGTAGATCCTCACGATCGGCGGCTCTGATACCATGACCAAATTACTGCACCGATGAAACTTTCACTGTTCCATTAATGGAGCAGTTAATTAGGGTACATACAAGCAGAATCTTCTATAATTAGATGCTGAGAAGAGAGGGAGAAGAGAGTGAATTCTTATTCTTTGCTGAAGAATACAACGCTGCTTTTATAGAGGAAGCAACCCATAGTCACATGCACAATATGTGCTTTTAACTAACTCCTAACAATGCACTAACTAACTGCTAAGATAACTAGTTTTCTACCATAATTAACATAGCCTAGTTTAGCACCCATTTCAATACACTGAAAAATCCTCCAAATATCAGAACTTAGAATTTAGACTTTTCTTCCAGCCATATACATAGTTCATAAATGTGAAATGAAATAAAATGAGGTTGGCTTTTTCTTCACGAGATATCATTATTCATTGGTCAATTAGGAACTACATGCAATCATGTTAATATGCGGTGGTGTGTGTCTGTGTGAGAGAGAAAGCTGGAAGAGAGAGAGAGAGATTTTGCAAGCTGCAAAATCAATTATAAAGATGAAAACAGAAAATTGAAATTTTAGTTTTAGTTTAATATAAAAAAATCCGTGCTATGCAAGAATCATTCATTCATGTGTACATATGCATGATTGAACATAAGAAGGGCTGCACCTTCGCAGAAGAATCTCAAATCCCTCCCCCCCCCC
>MDKH01071880.1:0-30931 GCA_005239495.1 Nicotiana undulata | reverse complement strand
CCCTAGCTCAAAAGCTCTCTAATGGAGGTTGAAGATGGATAAAAGTGAAGAAAATCCGAAATTGTGGACATTTAAAAGGGGCTGCCAACAGGGGTTTCCGCACCTGGGACCTTAGGACCACAGGTGCGGTGTTGCACCTGCGAGAAATTGATCGCCCCTACGGAAAAGGGCCTGGGACCCTGGGCTCGCACCTGCGGAGTAGGAAGTCGCACCAGCGGTCCCGCTCCTGCGGAGTTTTGATCGCACCTGCAGAAGAGGTCGCACCTGCGAAGGCCTGGACCGCAGGTGCGGTCCCGCACCTGCGGTCCCGCACCTGCGGCTGGGCAACCACACCTGCGGTCACACCAGCTGTTGTGCACCAGTTGTGATTTTTACTGGTTTTTGGCCTCGTGCGGGGTCTGGGAGGCACCTGGGCCCACCCGAGCCCCTGTCCAAATATACCAACAAGTCCCAAATCATTAAACGGACTTGCTCAAGCCCACGAAACACTCCACACAACGCTAAAACTCAAAATCACCCTCCAAAACCCCTGAATTCAAAACTTAAGAACTTTGAAATTCTAGAATTCTATAACGATGCGCCGAACCGATCTATACAACTCGGAATGACGTCAAATTTTGCAGACAAGTCATAAATAACATAACACAACTATTCTCGGTCTCGAAATTGCATTCGAACCTCGGCAGCATAAAATCACATTCCTAACCAAATTTCAAGTTTTATGAAAATCCTCAACACTTTGCTAACTCTAAATTTGCCATTTTGATCTGAAACCCGTCAAATCAAGTCTGTTTTGCACCAAATTTCACAGATAATACAAATAACATATAATAAACCTGTTTCGGGCTCCGAAACTATGATACGGGCCCGACAGCGCAGGTTTCACATCAAGGTTCATTTTCATAAGCCTTTATTATCTTCAGAAACAATTTTCTTTAAAAATTCATTTCTCGGACTTAGGACCTCGGAATTCGATTTCGGGCATACGCCCAAGTCCCATATTTTCCTACGGACCCTCCGAGACCATCACATCATGGGTCTGGGTCCGTTTACCAAAAAATGTTGACCATAGTCAACTTTATTCATTTAATTATCATAAATTCCATTTTTCATCAAATTTCAACATAAGGACTTCCCGGCTACATGCCCGGGCTACGCACGCATATCGAGGTGGGATTAACGGAGGCTTTCGGGGCCTCGGAACACATATTTTTCTAGAATTACTTAGGATGACGTTTTGGGCCATCACAAGATGCAAGAGAGCAACTGTAATTACTCAGTCTTGGCTTTTAGCCGACTGAGTAGTCAGTAACTAGCAAGAGAGAATGTGTATGAGAGCGAGAGAGAATTCAGGACAATATGAGTATGCTATGTGTGTATACCTTAGTGATCTTAGTGTGTGTTATTCTAAGAAGGAATAAAGTATTTATAATGCTGAAAACGAGTAAAGCAAATAAGGTAAGGAGTACTAGTTTTAACACAATTATGGAAAAAATACTCACTTAGTATCAATTAAAGACATGGACTCCCTTTAATTAGGGAGTCAAGTTCAATCAGAGTTAAATAAGGAAAAGGAATCAACTTATTAACTGATTTTACTATAATAGGGATAGTAAAATCATGTAGCGCTCAATAAAGGCCAAATACAGAATGTTTTAAACAAAGAAAGTATAGGCGGCGCATAAATAAGGTAAAATTCAATTTAGTTTTAAAAATCTATCAAAGAATCACGGATGAGACTGAAGATCACCAGGAATCAATTCTAATTAAGGAAACCACTCGAACATCCATTGAACCTGATCCTCGATTAAGTTACCAAATAATTCAACCCATCCTTCGGCATTCTCTGGCTGAGCGAACATGTCAGGAATATAGTTCATTCGCTTTGGGTGATGGAAAGCGATATGGTCATCCCAAATCCTTCGATGGATGTCTTGTCGGTATACACCTTTTTGCAGATGTTCTATGAGCCAGAGTTGGAGTAATAAGTTGCAACCTTCAAAATGTCTTGCTCCTCGTAGACAGATTTCTAGGGCCCGGTATATATCTGCGATGATCATGGGCACAATGCTGAAATCCTGCCCGTCTATCCCTTCAATTAGCGTCTTAGTTATCATGGCCAACCTAGTATGGATTCTTTCCTTCTTCATTGGGAATACAATCAAACCCAAAAAACACACCATAAACACGAACACTCGGCGATGGATATGTCCCAGACAGGTGATGGCAAACTCGTCTTGGTAGGTGCGGTACGATTTGCTATGACCGTACCTTTCATATAAATAATCGAAAGGGATGTATGAATCCTTCAGACACACCAATTGTGGATTCTTCTTCAAACCCGTTATTTTGAGGAAACCCATGCCCGTGCGATTTTCAGGCATCAACAACCCGCAGAGATTCCCAAGCTAGGCCAGCCAATCCTCCTATCTCTTCTAATAAAGGTGTCATTTAAAGATTCCCAAAATGGAACACGGACATATCACAGTCCCAAAATAGGGTTGCGGCCTCTATCACCATTTTGTTTGGCTGGATATCTAGAAGAGATGGTAGATTTCCCAGGTGTTTTCTGACGAGAGTTTTGTCACTAGAGTGGAGGTCTTCCAACCAATTCAGCAGCCTAGGGTGAATATTGGCAACCATGCCGAATCTGGGGACTTCATGCCTCATTTTCTGCAAAACAGACAAGGTTAGGCCCTTTACCCCACCAGACTCGACTATTTAACACTAATAATTAGCAGGAAGCATTTAGTTCTCCAATAAATGCACAGAGCGTGAGGGTGTCCGTTTGGGTTCCAGGGAAACCCAGTGGACTCTAGACAAGGATGTCTTAAAGGCTATTGTGCTGACAACACGTTAACCTGGCTAAGTTGACCATGATGCATGCAACAGTATAACAGAGTAAGGTTTATATGGGGTTTTAGACTGGTACCCTTGAGAGGACAACTCAAGGGGGAAGGCACAGAACTGTCGACTGCACCGCTAATCGACTAGTTTTACCGCAAATACGCCTTTCCGAATTTAAGGGGTAATAATCTAGGAATAGCGCAACCACTCATTGTAAGCGTTGCTATGGTATTTTGTTTGGCACGAGTGGAGTATGAATGTTGAGCATGATATGTAATAAATAAGCATTTAAACAAATAGTCATATATTTGCACATTAAGGAAAAACGGTAAATACAGCAGTTATGATTGAAGGCAATTACAAAAGAAAACAAAGAGACATGTTAGTTTTTCTCATGTGAAATAAATTCTTAAAAGAAATAAACAATTAACGGCATGTAATAGGGAAGAGGAAAGGGTGCAAACATTTAAACAAAATTAAAAGGTCCAAATTCACGAAACAATTTGCAATGGTAAAAGCCTAGGTATTCCCCAGCAGAGTCGCCATGTTGTCGGGCCCCCTTTTTCCCCAAAATTAAAGCGGAGAGATCGGGTTTATGACATTTCGGACAACTCCTTTTGAAGGTAAAAAGTTTAAAGGAAGAGTCTCCACCTAACGATTTTTATGGTGCGTTAGGGCA
The DNA here is from genome assembly GCA_005239495.1 of Nicotiana undulata. Lineage (NCBI taxonomy): Eukaryota > Viridiplantae > Streptophyta > Magnoliopsida > Solanales > Solanaceae > Nicotiana > Nicotiana undulata. The sequence goes on along the minus strand of MDKH01071880.1, from coordinate 27,405 downwards.
CCTTGAGTAGTTAACTCATAAACTAGTTTGCGTCACCAGAGATTGGGTAAGGGCTTGAAGTTATCCCAAGGGGAAGGTACTAGGCACCCCTTAAGGATCCACAACTGTGGGTCCCGGCCAAATGATTTCGTGAATTCAGACGACAAACAAATAACAAACAAGACTCACATAAGAGGGGATTTCAAACAAGTATTGAAGTTTTTATTAAAAGTTGAAAGAGATAAAAGTAAATATTTGAGAGAGTGTCCTAGGTTTAAAGTAATACGGATCACATCAATGCAATACCCGATAGGCAGAGCTACACGTGGTATTAATGCACCAGTCATCATATCCGTGTTCTACCCTTCCCACCCCGCGAAGGTATCTAAAACACGTGTGTTGGTCACGAAGCTTATTGCGTTCTATTACCCGTCCCTCCCTATCAGTCCTGGAGGAGGTTAGGACTACTATTCCTATAGGGTAGATACTAGGGTGAACCCCTAGGTTTAAGGACAAAATTCTAAGCAGAAAATAAAACAGCTAGGACTGCAAATACAGGGACACACAGAAGCAGACACGAGGTTCATATATCCCTCCACAAATTATACACATGAATAGCACGACTCAAACACAAAGAGGTCTCAAATTTCAGAACCTAAGACAGGAAGACGACATGTGAATACAATAGCAGGACAGTCTGATGTCCGAGTTCTAGAAGAAGTATCTTGGTCAGTTTTAGACTATGATTTCTTATCCGTAATTAGCAAGACAAGAAAAACAGTTTCCAGTTTTAATAAACTTAAGGCCTAGGGCTTGCCTAGGCGGGTTAGAAAATATTCTAGTTATCTTGTTTAGTCTCAGTAGCGACTTAGTCGTGGTAGAAAGGTGATTATTTAAACATGTGTGAATGCAACCCTATGCTGTACTAAATGCAGAAAGACGTTTTTCACAATTGATATATGTTTTAGCGAGATTACTTATTATACAGAAGGTATGGAGACATGATTTCATTAAGTTGCTGAACCTAGCACATGATTTCTAGATGTTCCTAGCAGTATATTTAACACATGAGTTTGGCATAGATCATATGAGCATGCTGAGAATGAATTTCTAAGGTTACATCGTTTCTAATGCAAATATTGACAATTGAGGTTATTATTTTACCTAAACAGGATTTATAGATATAGTAATTATGAACATGCAGAGGCAGTATAATTACGACGACCATTTTTTATAGTTATTTTAACTACGAACAGGATTTCTAAGTGAGGCATTTGCAAAGATGATGCAGCAATTATAACAGCCTTTTACTACGAACATGATGAGTGTGATGAGATGCTGAAATAAATAGACCTAAATCATGGTATCTAATGCACGTAGGGCAAGTATTCTTAAACATGTGACTATTGGATACATAGGTAAAATAAATCCTATAGGCATGTTCTCTACCCATAATTATACTAAGCATGCATAACCCCACCCATTTCACTATCCAGCCCCAGAGTTATTTTTACAATTAATTATTACAGACCAGCGATCATAAATTACATAAATGAATAAGAAAATTAAGAAGTTATACTATAGGGAGCCTAACAGTAAGCCCAAGTATCCAGATCCAAACATGCCATATGCCATGACCTTTTTGTAACCTAGGTGTGTCAGAGTTCCTAAGGATCTCAGAGGATCCCAGGCAGTGCTCACACCCAAGTTCCCAAGCCAGGAATGAGTAACTGCAGTATGGAATGCCAGCCTTGTGTGTCAGAGTTCAATGGGTACTCAGATGGTCCCCAAGGCAGTGCTCACACGAAGGGGGATGAACTTTTCAACTAAGAGTAGTGAATTGTGCTCATAGCTTAAAGTAGTTGAGTTTGAAAAGTAGCTTTGAAATAACTGTTTTGAAAATAGTTTCAGAGAACAACGTGTATTTTATGAAAACTAGTTTAAAGGAAAGAAATAGGACAATCACAACTCAGAAGACATGCAGAGTTCAGGGAGCAAACACAAACAAGGATAGGGGAATTAGGGGACAAATAGGTCACATAGTAGAAGCAAACTTGCACATAAATAGTTCTTAGGATAGTATTAAAGGGTTTAAACAATCATAGAATAGTTACCACAAAAATGTTAAGGCCAAGAATCTAACAGTATTAGATTGAGAGGGTGTCAAACAGAGTCACATATTAGGTCCGAGATTAGTATTACATAATAACTAAACATGATGTGTGCATGCTCATAGTATTAGGAGTCAGGGGGTAAGGAAGATTCATAATGAAACATATAGGAGCAGCACTGGACATACTGAACTGAAGGAGAAGGGAAGTCACCACAATAAATAGATATGCTAGTTCTACAGAAATCATGCAGAATCATAGTGCATCACATAAGGAAAGTAATAGGCATGTTAAACTAAGGGGGAAAAGGGAATCACATAGACAACTAGACATGCTAGACATAGAGTCAAGCAGGATCATAGTGAATCATAATAGACATGTGAGACTACAGGGAAAGGGAAAATCACATAGATATTCTAGTTACAGGGTAAATAATAGAACTATAAGTAAAAGCTCAAAAGGAATAACAGGAATCTTAACAAAAACTGAGACATATTGTTTTGGGTACAGTAACCTTAAACTAGGAACATACCAGTCAATAGTGAGAATAGAACAGCAGTTGTGCAGAGAAGTAGAGCAGTAGGACAATGGTATGCAGATGCAAGAGAGCAACAGTAATTACTCAGTCTTGGCTTTTAGCCGACTAAGTAGTCAGTAACTAGCAAAAGAGAATGTGTATGAGAGAAAGAGAGAATTCAGAACAATATGAGTGTGCTATGTGTGTATACCTTAGTGATCTTAGTGTGTGTTATGCTAAGAAGGAATAAAGTATTTATAATGCTGAAAATGAGTAAAGCAAATAAGGTAAGGAGTACTAGCTTTAACACAATTATGGAAAATACTCACTTAGTATCAATTAAAGACATGGACTTCCTTTAATTAGGGAGTCAAGTTCAATCAGAGTTAAATAAGGAAAATGAATCAACTTATGAACGGATTTTACTATAATAGGAATAGTAAAATCATGTTGCGCTCAATAAAGGCCAAATACAGAATGTTTTAAACAAAGAACGTATAGGCGGCACATAAGTAAGGTAAAATTCAATTTAGTTTTAAAAATCCATCAAAGAATCACGGATGAGACTGAAGATCACCAGGAATCAATCCTACCTAAGTAAAGCATCTCACAAATAAGGAAGCAATTCAAAAAATCAATACATAATTATAGGGGATGCACACAATTGCATAGATTCAAAGAGAATGTCACAGCTTTGCATAGAATCAATGGAGTGTTTAGGTAAACAAGTAGTCAGACATAATAATCATCAAATAGTACTTAAATCAGAGAAGCCCTAAACAGGGAGTCATAGAACAGTAGGGGATTAAAACCCCTAACAACAAGAATCACAGAGAAGAAATGAATGTCTTAACAAGAAACAATCACACATAATCAAAATGGGCTAGAAAGAATTAGGGCTTTTCAGCCTAATAATTCAGATAGTAAGAAAACATAAGAGAATCGTTCAAAATACAGTAAAAATCACTAAAGACTAGAAGTAAAAACCGATTTTTGAAAAAGGGTTAAGAAACCCTAATTTTGAAATTGAAAGATCATTTAAAGATGAGGGTTTTTCAGAGAAAAACGTAGAAAAGCATCGTAATACTGTAGATCTAGAGTAGATCTAAAATGAATTGAAAGACATAGGGTTAAGGTTTCATTGAACCCATAGAAGAGGAAGAACCTCAGAGATGGCACCGACTTAAGCCGGAGAAGGTTGTAGACCTTACTCAGACGGCCGGGGAGGCCGGAAAGTGGCATGGGACCATGGGAGACAAGAGATCCGCTCTGAGCTCACTTGAGGACCCCAGGGTATCACTGGACCGGTGAGAGGTTGGTAAATGACCACGAAATGATGAAGAACCAAGGTTTCCGGTGAGAAACCAACCGGAGAAGATGGACAGACGTCATCGGAGAGGGGGAAGTCAAGGAGACTTCTAGAGAGAACTAGAGAGTCACAGGGAGAGATAGAGAGAGATAGAGCGAGAGTGAGTCTTGGAAAATGAGGGTCGGTTGGGGGGGTTAATTGAATTAATTATGGTAATAGGGTTTTGGGTCGTTGATCTATTTTGATCAACGACTCAGATAACTAGAGGGGCTGGGCCGGGTAGAGTTTGAAGATTGGGGTGGTCAATTGGGCTGGTTAAGTGAGTAAGAGATCAGGTGGGGTTGGGTTAGAATTTGGCTAGATTTTAAAGTAAAAATAGGCTAAATGTTAAATACCCAAATTAAATAGGATAATTAATTAATTAAATAGCTGATAATTGTATAAAACAAAATTAAAACCAAATAAATGAAATTAGGATAATTGACTACTATAAAAATATAGAAATGATCAGTAGTTGCTTTTTTAAGAGATATAAATGTATATTTGTGCTATTATTGCAGAATTGCTAAAATTAGCTAAATAGTGCCAATACCGGCTAATTTGTAAAAATAATTAAATCCTAATGGAGTTAAATAGGATTATGAATACTATACTAAGCTAAGAAACATTTTGAAATTATTTGTAATGCAACTTATGAGTAATTATTGAATATAGAATACTAGATAAATAGAAAAAATAAATTGGTAAAATTATGAAAAAATACCCATTATTATAAAAAAGTGATTTTAAAGGTATATATGCAAGTTTGAAAATAATTTGAGGAAAAATTGGGTATCAACGGGGTCTATGAATGTAAAAGCTTTCGACGGTTCTCAGAGGTCTACCATTGGTGAGATCAGTCTTTGTTTGCAAATGGGACCTACATGGTTCGAGGTTGATTTTCAGGTGATAGACATATCGGCGTCCTACAACCTATTATTGGGACGACCATGGATACATGCCGCTGGGGGCGTGGCGTCAACATTAAATCAGGCAGTGAAGTTTGAATGGAACCTCCAGGAAGTAATCATCCATGGAGATGGAAGAAACCCCATCTATAGTCGCCAGACCATCCCGGTGGTTGAAGGTAGAAGAAGGCTGGGTGGAGAAACCTACCACCACATCGAGCGGGTCAATGCAATAGACAAAGAAAAGTGGTAGGACAGTAAGATTGAAAGCACACTGAACTGGAGTGAGTATGATCGTGGCAGAGGACTCACAAGAATCTTCAAGGGATCTCCAAGCCAATACAGCTCAAACGCCATGGCACCACTTTTGGTCTGGGATACAAATACACATGGCAAGAATACAAGAACTGGTCGCCACCATGGTGCGGTCCTTATTATCCATTGGAACAGCAAATACCACATATAGAGTATACCTTTCAGCAGGCCGATATGATACGAGGGTCAGAAGAAGAAGAAGCATTGGCAGCCTTGAAGAATCTATTCTTGGAAGATGATGACATGGACTGTTGCATCATTGTTGAGGAGGAGGAGGAGGAAGGCCCTTCCATCCAAGTCATGAGAAAAGGATCATTCCTTAAGAACTGGACTGTCAGAACATCCACCCGGGGTAGCAAGGCTGAACAAGCATTGTCTATTTTTATTTTTATTCGCTAAATGATTTCCTTTTCGCATTTCCATTTTTTTTTTGCAATAAGATCTTCAATGTTCCAAAAAATTTGCATAAATTATCAAAATGTTTTTATGTTTTAATGAATCAATATATATTATTACCGTTTTTTTTATCTCATCAACTCTTTAAATACAACATTACTATTTCCTATCTTGATGAACCAATAATTGTGACATGCAACGAGACAACGCAACAAACAGACAGTGATTCAGTAGAAGAGGATGGTATCATACTTGATGAAATTGTCAGAGAAGTTGAGGATTTCGAAAATAGACCTAAGTCCAACCTGGACGAGACTGAGATTGTCAACCTGGGAGATTCAAAAATTGTCAAAGAAACTCGCATCAGCATTCACTTATCACCATCAGAGAAGGATGAATACACACAATTCTTGAAAGAATATGAAGACATATTTGCATGTTCGTACGATGACATGACTGGTTCAAGTACATCCATTGTGTCTCACAAACTGCCAACCAATCCAATGTGCCCGCCGATAAAACAGAAGCTCAAAAAGTTCAAGCCTGACATGAGTTTGAAAATCAAAGAGGATGTTACGAAGAAAATCATCGCCAAGGTTCTCAGGGTGGTTGAATATCCGACATGGTTAGACAACATCGTGCCAGTGCCTAAGAAAGATTGAAAGGTCAGGGTTTGTGTCGACTACTTGGATCTCTACCGTGCCAGTCCGAAGGATGATTTCCCTCACGCAAACATACACATCCTGATCAACAATTGTGCCAAGCATGAACTTCAGTCGTTTGTGGAGTGATTTGCTGGTTACCTCCAGATTTGTATGGACGAGGAAGACGCTGTGAAAACGGCCTTCATTATGCTGTGGGGCATCTACTGTTATAAGATGATGCCATTCAGCCTAAAGAATGCTGGGGCCACCTATGTGAGAGTTATGACCACTATCTTCTATGACATGATTTACAAAGAGATCGAGGTGTATATGGATGACGTCATATCAAGTCCAAGAAAGCCACCGACCACATAGCAGATCTGAGGAAGGTCTTCAACAGGTTGCAGAAATACAACCTAAAATTAAACCCTGCCACGGACATATGTAAACCAATCTTCAAGATGCTGCAGAAAGATGCTGCAACCAAATGGACCAAGGACTGTCAGAAAGAGTACCTGTCCACACCGCCTGTCTTAGTACCGCCAAAGCCAGGTAGACTCTTGCTACTCTACCTCGCAGTATTAGATGGAGATTTCGGCTGCGTTTTGGGGCAGCGACGAGATAGGGAGAAAAGAGCAGGCTATATATTATCTGAGTAAGAAGTTCACTCCATAAGAGGCACGTTATTCTCTGCTGGAACGTACTTGTTGTGCTCTAACCTGGGTAGCCCAGAAACTGATGCACTATTTTTGTGCCTATACAACATATCTCATATCAAGGATAGATCCTTTGAAATATATCTTTCAGAAACCCATGCCCACTGGCAAGCTGGCCCAATTGCAAATACTGTTGAGTGAGTTCGACATTGTCTATGTGACTTAGAAAGCAGTCAAGGGACAAGCATTGGCGGACTATCTTGATGAGAACCCTGTGGATGGAGAATACGAACCCCTGAAAATGTATTTTCCCGATGAAGAAGTGTCATTCACAGGAAAAGACATTGCAGAATCCTGTGATAGATGGAGAATGTTCTTTTATGGAGCGGCGAATTTTAAAGGAGTCGGCATTGGAGCTATCCTGGTATCGAAAATTTGTCAACATTACCCAGTATCCGCTAAACTGAAATTCCCCTGCACCAACAATATGGAAGAGTATGAAGCCTGCATCTTGGGGCTCAACATGGCCATTGATATGAACATTCAGAAGCTGCTGGTAATTGGTGACTCAGAACTGCTAATACACCAAGTACAAGGAGAATGGGCTACCAATAATTCCAAGATACTGCCATATCTGCACCATGTGCAAGAATTGAGAAAGAGGTTCACAAAGATAGAATTTCGGAACGTTCCTAGAATTCAGAACGAGTTTGCTGACGCACTGGCCACTCTATCATCCATGATGCAACATCCTGATAAGAATTTCATCGACCCTATTCTGGTAAAGATCTATAGCCAGCCGGCATACTGCGCCCATGTTGAAGAAGAGGCAGATGGAAAACCATGGTTCCACGATATCACGGAGTATTTGTCAAAGGGAGAGTACCCAGAGCTTGCAAATCATACTCAGAAACGCATGCTTCGGAGATTGTCCAAGAGTTTCTTTCACGGTGGAGGATTCTTGTACAGGAGAATTCCCTATTTGGGATTATTTAAATGTGTCGAGGCGAAGGAAGCCTCCAAATTACTTGAAGAGATACATGTTGGGACTTGTGGCCCGCATATGAATGGTTTTGCCTTGGCCAAGAAAATACTCAGAGCCGGTTACTTCTGGATGACCATGCAAACGGACTGCATCCAGTATGTCTGGAAATGCTACCAGATGTCAGGTACATGCAGATATAATAAAGGTACCCCCAAACGAGCTCAATAAAACAAGATCACCTTGGCCGTTCACCACCTGGGGAATGGACGTCATTGGACCAATCGAGCCTACAGCCTCAAATGGACACAGTTTCATCTTGGTAGGAATTAATTATTTCACAAAATGGGTTGAAACAGTATCTTACAAAGCAGTGACTAAGAAAGTCGTGGCAGACTTTGTTCGCGACCGTATTGTTTGTCGATTCGGAATCCAGAGTCAATCATCACCGATAACGTTCCAATTTAAACAGTGATCTGATGAAAGCCTTGTGTGAGACTTTCAAAATCAAGCACAAGAATTCCACAGCCTACAGACCTCAGATGAATGGAGTTGTAGAAGCCGCCAATAAAAACATCAAGAAGATATTGAGAAAGATGATAGAAAATCACAAACAATGGCACGAGAAGTTATCATTTTCCTTACTGGGATACCGCACCACAGTCCGTACATCAACTGGGGAAACTCCCTACTTGCTGGTTTATGGTACTGAAGCTGTTATTCCTGCCGAAGTGGAGATTCCTTCCCTAAAAATCATACAAGAAGCTGAGCTCAGCGACGTAGAATGGACAAAAAGCCGTTATGAGCAATTAGCCCTCGTAGATGGGAAAATGATGAATGCAATATGTCATGGTCAACTCTATCAGAATAGAATGTCTAGAGCTTTTATCAAAAGAGTCAAGCCAAGACAGTTCTCACTAAGGCAGCTGGTGTTAAAGAAGATCTTTCCACATCAAGATGAAGCAAAAGGAAAGTTCCCTCCCAATTGGCAAGGTCTGTATATGGTTCACCGAGTATTGACAGGAGGAGCTCTTATACTCGCATAAATGGATGAAGATATCTGGACGAAGCCAATCAATTCAGATGCAGTCAAACGCTATTATGTGTAATGCTTTGTGTTATTCCTGAAATGATGTAAATTGAACTATGCCTGACCTGATTCCCGTTTAAGAGAGGATACATAGGCAGCCCTATGGGTTTAGTCACAATTTAATAATAATCTAATTTCCCCCGTAATTGGAAATTGGGGCAGAATTTTTAGGAGGACCCTCAAAATTCTGTAGCATGATAGGTTGCAATGTCTTGAACCATGTTACGGTCGTCGGTTCATCTAAATTTCTTAAAATATATATTTTATACTATATCTTTCGAAAGTGTGCATGCTTGGTTTCATAAAATAGCTCTGTTGAGTAAACACTACCCTGATGATATAAACAGAATCATCAGACCAAGCAGAACAAGGCAAGCAAAGACAGTGGGGATACGAACCAACCTCCCCATCTACATAACTCACGATTTTTATTTGGATGCAAGAACAAAGAAACAAACATTCTTCAGGGTCACAATCTCAACACAGTCGTAAAAACCAAAAATTTGCCATCAGCACAAAGGATAACATGCTCCGCAGTCATAATTCTCGCAACAATCGCAATACTACAATCTGCTACCAGCTAAGAGATCCTACTATCATCTGCAATTAATCATTTTGCATAAGGCTAATCTCTGCCTTCCGTTTGCATAAGGCTAATCTTCTGCCTTCCTTTGCATGAGGTTAAGCTCTACCTCTATTTGCACGAGGCTAAGCTCTGCCTCCATTTGCATAAGGCTAATCTCTGCCTTCCGTTTGCATAAGGCTAATCTTCTGCCTTCCTTTGCATGAGGTTAAGCTCTACCTCTATTTGCACGAGGCTAAGCTCTGCCTCCATTTGCATAAGGCTAATCTCTGCCTTCCTTCCTTTGCATGAGGTTAAGCTCTACCTCCATTGTACGAGGCTAAGATCTGACTCCATTTGCATAAGGCTAATCTCTGCCTTCCTCCATTTGCATAAGGCTAATCTTTGCCTTCAATCTGAATAAGGCTAATCCTCGGCCTTCCCTTGCATGAGGTTAAGCTCTACCTCCATTTGCATAAGGGTAATCTCTGTTTTCCATCTGCATAAGGGTAATCTCTGCCTTCCTTTGCATGAGGTTAAGCTCTACCTCCATTTGCATAAGGCCAATCTCTGCCCTGCATCTGCATAAGGCTAATTTCTACATTCATTTGCATGAGACTAAGTTATGTCTCCATACCTGCATGAGGCTAAGCTCTGCCTCCAATTTAATTTTTCATCGAGACTAAGCGTTGTCTCTCAAGCATTATTTAATTTGCTTCTCTTTCGGGCTAAGCTCTGCCCTTCAACTCGCAAGACTAAGCTCTGTCACCATATTATTGCATTTCATAGGCTAAAATATCGCCAACCTGTCCAAAGGTGTCATAGTCTAACGACATCATCCTCATAGCTAGAAGACACCATGTTATGGCTTGAGGATCTCTCTCAAACTTGCATATCATTATTCAAAGGCGTCCTAGTTCGGAGGCACCATCTTCATGGCTAGAGAATATCATTTCTTGGTCTGCGAATCTCTCATCAAACAATTCACGACCCAAGACATCATGATCTGAGGACGTCATCCCTAACCGTCTGAAGACAACATTCATAGTCCAACGAGATCTTGCATCATGTTTAAATTTATGCAACATATACGCTTGTATTTCTTTTATTTGCAGGTACCCGGCGAGAAATGGCTATCCCAACAGGAGTGGTTCCGCTCCAGTTCTCCCAGCCATATCAAGCATAACCATTCCCGTAAGTTGTTCACTCATCCAGCCCAAGATGTTGCGTCAATTCTTGAAATGACTTCACCGGTATACTTCGTCGATAGATCCAGAACTACATACGGCCTGATTCCTGTAAAACCAGGGATATGTAGGCAGCTCAGAAGCCAGGGTGCGGCCTAAATCTCTCAAACTGTTTCGCTCGGTCAAAATTGGCCATCATATCTTTACCCGACAAATCTTTCATCCTTTCCGGGTAAAGAGGGGCAGCTGTTGATACCCAATATTTTCCAAATTGCATATATATCTTCAAAATCATGCATTAATAACAATTGATATTTTTCCACAATTTTTATATATTTTTATTAATTTATCCAGCATTTTATTTCCAATTAATAATTACAAAATTGCATCACAAATGATTTCAAAAATATTTCTTGATCTACTTTATTATTTTTGGTCTTATTAAGACCAAACTATTTCATAATTAGCCAAATTGATACCTTTTGGCTATAATTGCAATAACTTTGCAATCATAGCCCAATCATCTGATTTTATACTATTTTTATCCAGAAATTAACCATTTGTATTTTTAAATATTAATAAACATTTTAAACTATTTTATATGCATGAAATTAATTTTTTACAATTATTAGCTATTTTTATAAATTAATTTAATTGGGTATTTAAAAATTGGCGTAATTTTATTTCAATTTTAACCTAATTAAGCCAGCCCAAAACCAAATTAAATAGCCCAAATACCCCCAGGCCCCATCCATTAATTACCCGGCCCAATCCTTTGTTTAATCCTGACCGTTGATCAATTTTGATCAACGGTCCAGATCTATTCTTACCTAATCTAACCCTAAAAGACTACCCCATTCCCTCTCATTTTTCCTCTCTTTCTCTCCGCCGTTACATCTCTCATCTCTCTCAAAACTCTCTCTGCTAAACCTACTCACCGGCCATTGGCTTGCCGGTAACTATGGTGGTTTCACCACCATCCCCAGCTCCATGGCTCCCTCACACGCCGGATTATTGCTACCCTAGAGACCTCGAGGGAACCAGAGGCAGTTTAACTCACCCCCATGGCTTTTCATACCGTCCTCAGGCCATTATTGGCCGTACGAGTAAGATCTTTCCATCTCCAGCTAGAACCTGTGGTTTCTAAGCCGATTCTCTCTCTCCTTGGGTTCTCTCTCTGAAACCCTTATTTTAACTCTTGATGTCTTAGATCTGCAATAGATTTGAGTATATTCTGAGTTATTTTGTTGTTTCCTTGAAAATGTTTCCAATTTTTCTAGAATGCCTCTTCGTCTTCAAACTAGGGCTTCTTAACCCCTATTCAAAAACGATTCTCCTTCTGATTTTCCATGTTATTCTGTGATTTACCATGTTTCGACGGTTATTTAAGTTTTCCCCTTTCATTCGACTTATTATGTTGAAAACACTAAGTTTCTTGGTCTCAATCCTGGACTCTCAGTCTCTCTTTGATGATATGTTCGTTTAATCTGTATGAATGCTTGTTTCTCGTGAACGTTCTGAGTTTTCAATGATTTTACCCTATTTTCCTCATTAGGGTTCCTGATTTTTGGCCTCTTCCGCTTATATTTTTCTTGTTTGTTAATCCCTCTAATCGTTACTATTTTTTAGCTGAATCTCTGATTCTATGTGATTTTTTGCTACTATGATCATTAGGGTTTCTGATTCTTTGTTTCTTCTGATTATATCATGTTCATTCTGTTAATTCCTGATACGCTCAAATTACACTTTAAAATAGTGTAAAGCGGTCGGAGTCAAATATAATAACCCAACGAGGTTGGGGTCGAATCCCAAAAGGAGTAGTTGTGAAAATGTTACTTTGATAGTGTGATTCTTAACTCAAATCGTAATTCTATTCCATTAGTAAATGGGGAGATGGGGTTTGGTTGTGTAGTAAACTAATAGAAGTAGAGGCACTGAAATTTACTTAAAAGTATAGTTAATATGATTAGGTGAACCAAGGTTGTGTCCCCTTTTAATGACGTGTAATGCAAATGGATATTAATATGATATATTTCTAATGGGATGTTCTTGATATGCAATTGATTTCTAGATGGCTACCCAATATTTTCCAATAATAAAGTAGTGTTTCCTCTTTTATAATTTTCCCAAATATAGAAGAGTTACAATGAAATCCAAATCACTATATGCCAAATAGAACCATCTTATCCCTAAGTGATTCTATTAAACAAGGTTTAAAGCCTTGAGTCTTTGTTATTTACTCTTACCAATTCTAACCCACTTTTCCAAGTTAAGAATGAATTATGGCATAAGTCAATGTTTGCAACCACTAACAGGAAATGTATAATGAAGAGTAAATAAATATCAACAACCCATTATGCATATATTCAATGTTAAATACACAAATACATAACACCCATTAAGGGTCCACAACCTTAGTAGTTAAGGTTAGCTACTCATAATAAATGACAAAAAGCTAAGAGTATTAAGTGTCATGAATGCTTACAAAACCAAGAATGAAGTATTATAATGCTTCCAAAAATAAGAGAATATTCTAATAGGGGAATGTTCTTCAAAAACTGGACAAGAATGACCCACAAAACCCAAGTAAATCCTTTTATAGTGGGCCAAAGGTCGGGTGGGTCACAGACAAAAATACCCATGCAGACAGGTTATGCGATCGCATTCCTGTTGCATATCAGGAATGCGGATCGCATCCTTCTTGTTCTCATCGCATAACTAAACCCTAGTTTCCTAGTCGTCACCGCATTGTTGATTTTCGGTTCGCATTGTTGTTGTGCGACCGCATATTAACATCGCATTCTTGGTGCAGCTTCAGGTATCGTAGATTCTGCAGTTAAGTATGCGGTTCGCATGTGAGTTATGCGATCGCATACTCGACCGCATTTTAGCCCTTGAGATTGGCCAATCTTTTCTGTTGCGGTCTGCGATCCCAGGGTGAACAATGCGTTTCGCATTTGAGTTATCCGATCGCATACTCGACCACATTCTAGCCCTTGAGATTGGCCCATCGTTTCTGTTGCGGTCTGCGATCCCTGGGTGAACAATGCATTTCGCATTTGAGTTATGCGACGCTCTCTTGTCAGATATGTGATCGCATTAGTGTTGCTCCCCTCACTTTTTAGCTTCTTTGCTTCCTTTTCATGGTCTTGAGTATTTACATCTCATGCACTGCAAAACGTCAAAATTCTATAAGTATAAAAGGCAAATGCTCTAGAAACAAACTATAATTTAAGTAATTTGGTATTAAATGTGTCGAAATTCTCCGGCACATCAATTCCTTTAATCATTTACTATGTTCTATGTGAATCCCCGATTTTGTGTGATTTTTACCATATCTGTGCTTATTATGGTTTTGATGTTTACCTCTCCTTGTTTATTATGTGTTTATTCCATTCGTTTATGGTACTTTCTTTTAGATAATATTGACTTCTATTGAAATCCCTAAATCCATGTGATTGATATCCTCTATTCTTTACTGATTTCAACCTCTAAAATATTCTCTTGCCTTATTTTGTGGTCGATTATGCTGTCAAACTGATTATTAAGCACTTTACTTTATTAGAATATTCTGAACCTAGCCTAATACTTGTACTATGTCATATTCCAGCCTTGTATGACTCCCTTCCTTATTTGTCACTTGTCTATTACCGTTTGAGGTTAACTCCTTAATTGAAGGGAGTGCTTACCTTGATTTTATGCTGATTGATTCTGAGTCCCCATAATTAATTGTTGACTATGTATTATTACCTTATTTTATACCTAGTTTTAAACTATATATACATTACTCTTTCATTAACACAACACACGAACACTTTGGTTCAAAAATCTCTCTCTCTTTCACACTCAAACTTTCTACTCTCTTTTCTTTGGTCACTTGCTATTGTTCTAAGTCAGCCGACTGTAAGCCAAGGCTGATTACTATACTCTCTTGCTTCTCACTTTGTGTTTACTGTCTCTCTATTGGTGTGTCCTGATTTCAATATAAGTCCCAAAAACAATATGTTTCTTTTACTACTTCAATTTATCCTTTTTCTAGTCTGTTTCTATCTATGGTTTTGTTATGAAACCTGTACTAGATATGTTTTTCATTATTGTTCATTTAGCATGTTATACACTCCCCTTCCTTAGGATCAACATGAATATGTTACCCTCCTTTTGTAGTATGTCTCAATGTGATCTTGCTCTATCTGGTTTTCTAGTATGAATCTCCTTTGAAAAGAAGTATGTATCCTAGACTTGTATGATTCTGTGTAAATTTTAAATTATGTTGATCCCATACTCTACTGAATCCCCTAAGCATTCTGATTCTGGAACCATGTCTAATTAGTATTCCTGAGTCTATGTCTCTCTACCTGTACTAATTACAAGACTTCTACATGTTATGTGTTCACCATACTATGTGCTCTATGTACCCCAATCCCCATTACCCCTGTGTGAAGGTTTGTGTTGTTGAACCTGCCTCGGTTCTGTGTTTTTTGGGTGTTACTGAACTTGTTTGGTTCCATGTTTGACCTGCTGATTGTTAATTGTCTAACTCTTATCAAAAGTTATTTTATAAGACAACTCTCTCTTATTTTACAAAGCTATTTCAAACAAGTCTCCTTTCACACTGGTTTCTCACTAAAACCTTTTCAAAACTATGTCAAGCACTCTCACTCTACACTTAGGTCCTTAAGTTCTGCCCCTCTAATGTGTGACTGCTTAGGGATCCTTATGAGGTCCCTCTGAACTCTAATGCATTAGAGTTGGTTCTTCCACACTACACTTACTCAACTATGGTTGTGAAATATGGATGTGAGCACTGCCCGGGATTCCTTGAGGTCCTTAGGGAACTCTGACACACCCGGAAGGAGAAACTCTATGAAACATCTGAGCATTTGAGGTTCTAGAAATCTGGGCCTATTTCCAGGCTCCCTATAATGTAACTTCTTATTTTTCTTTATTTACTTATATAATTCATTCAATATTGGTTTGTAATAATTGTTGTAAACAAATATTTGGGATGGATAGTGAAAAGGCGAGGGTAGATATATAGGGTATCTATACCAGTGGGTAGAAATCATGCCTTAGGTTTACATTTTCTTATATGCGCATTAGATATCATGTTTAGGGTTACTGCTTCAGCATCTCATTTGGCCCTATTAATCACTTAGAAATCCTGCTTCTAGGCTAAGTAACAACATTAACACGAACTGTTGCTTCTGCACATTTTTTGATGCCATGCCTAACAATGTTGTAACTTTATGTGCATTTAGAAATCATGCTTAGGGAGTTCTGCATATCCTGAAATGGTGCTGAGCATTTAGAAATCCTGCTTTAGGAATTTCTCACATAGATCATTCTGCATTTTGTATGATCATACTAGATACCCTATTTTAGGATCTCATTTGCATTCGCTCAGTCACACCTAGTTAAACTACTGATGCATAAAAAAGAGTATAAAACAAACTCACATTTGATTTACCCTATTTAAGTAAATATTAGTCATAATCTATGTATATGTTGCAACACCTAGAATTGCATGATGTAGGTGTAACATTTTTTTTACTGCATTAATGATACTGGTAACTATTGTGCATTACCCCCACACCTAGGCAAACTTTAGGTATTCAACCTCTGAAACTAAAAGGAAAACTGGAAACTGCCTCTCTTGTTGTTTACTGCTTAATGTTTAACAGGTTTAAAACCAGTAGGCAAACCGATTAGGGCCCTGCTTCTGATGTTATAAACCACATCTGCATATCTTGTCTTATGATACTCACCTAGACATCATGTTTTAGGATCATGTTTAATGATACTTCCTTTGTTTGTGATTGAGACGTGTTGTTTACATGCAATATTTGTGGAGGTAAATATGAGCCTCTTAATTGCTATCTTTTCTGTTTTATCTGCTAAATTCCTATTTGTTCTTGCCTGTTGCATTAGTATTTTCTCCTTTTATCCTTATGGGTATGTCTAGAACTGCCCATAGGTAGGGGTCCTAAATTCCTCCAGGACCATTAAGAAGGGACGGGTAACAACACGCAATAGAGGTCGCTAAATAAAACTCGCTTAAATAACCGCTAAGGGGTGGGAAAGGGTAGATATGGATATGATGACCGGTGCGCTAATGACACGTGTAGCCCCTCTTATGAGTAGTGATTACTGGGCATTGTACCAATGTGATCCTATAGGATAAACAACTTAGGACCCCCTATTCTTTATATATATTTATGCATAGGCTATAAATCTTTTAATCTTCTACATGTATTTAGACTTCAAATCTTTTAAACCTTAGCACATATGTGTGCTTAGAATGCGAAGCTTTTCAAAACCCCTTCTCTCTTCTACCTATATGTTTTCAATGCTTATGTGCTACTTTTCTCAAAATTCACAAAGCTTGTTTGGCCGAAACCACAATTGGGGACTTTGAGGGGTGCCTAACACCTTCCCCTCGAAGTAATTTCAAGCCCTTACCCAAATCTTTGGTTATTCCAATTAGTGTCGTAATGACCCTTAATAGGTGCCCTAACGCACCTTAACTCGTTAGGTGGCGACTCTTCCATTCCATTATATACCCCCTTCCCAAAAGGAAGTGAGTTGTCCCAATAAATGTCAAAAACCTCGATTGATCCGAAAGGAGAGGGCAAAAAGGGCGCGCAACATCGTCTAACAGCTCTAGGGCCCATGCGGGAACCTGGCACTTGGCTCCCCGACCTTGAGCGGTATTAAAGCCTCGGACCCATACACTATAGAGAATGGTGTCTCCCCTGTGCTCGATTTTGGAGTTGTTCGATACGTACATAGGACCTCGGGTAGCATTTCCCTCTATCTACCTTTTGCATTTTCTAACTTCTTCTTTAATTTTTGAATGATGGTTTTGTTCCTGGATTCATCTTTGACATTTGCATAGGGGTGATGGGGTGTTGACAGGATCCTTTTGATCTTATGGTCCTCGAGGAACTTTGTCACATGTCTTCCGATGAACTGCTTTCCGTTGTCACAAGTTACCTAGGAGGGGATCCCAAGTCTGCACAGGATATGGTCCCATATGAAGTTAATGACTTCTTTTTCTCTTATCTTCTCGAAGGCCTGCGCTTCCAACCATTTTGAGAAATAGTCTCATAAAAAGAATAAATTTGGCTTTACCTGGTGCCATTGGCAGGGGTCCGACAATGTCCATCCCCCAATTCATGAACGACAACAGTGACAATACTGAATGTATTTGCTCGCTGGGTAGGTGAATCATGGGCGCAAATCTTTGGCATTTGTCGCATTTACGGACGAATTCCTTGGCATCTATTTCCATGTTGTCCCAATAGTAACCCACTCTAATCACCTTTAGGACTAGATAATCGGCGCCAGAGTGATTTCTACAAGTACCCTCGTGGATTTCTCGGAGCACATAATCTGTATCCCCTGGTCCCAGGCGTACCGCTAGGGGCCCATCGAACCTTCTGTATAAAGTTCCACTTTCGTCGAGCGAGAACCGAGCTGCTTTGGTTCACAGGGCCCTTGACTCTTTTGGGTGTGTGGGTAGCTTCCCACTTCCCAAGTAATCGATGTACTTTTTTCTCCAATCCCATGTCAGGCTGGTGGAGTTAATTTCGGCATGGCCTTCCTCGACCACTATTTTGGATAGCTGAACGACTGCTCCGAGGAGTATGTCGTCTTCTTTGACGGACGATCCCAGATTTGCGAGGGCATCAGCCTCGCTATTTTGCTCTCGAGGTATGTGGGTCAGGGTTTACTCCTTGAAATGATACAGCGTGACTTGAGTATTTTCTAAGTACCTTTGCATCCTATCTTCTCGAACTTTGAAGCTCCCACTTACCTGGTTCACTACCAAGAGGGAATCACATTTTTCCTCGATGATTTCGGCTCCTAGGCCTTGGGCCAATTCCAGACCTGCAATCATAGCTCCGGTGTGTTACCATGGTTCTGCAATGGTACACCAGCTCCTAAAATAGTCGCACCATTCTCCCCATAGTCCTTAGGGTCGTTGCTTTCGTGCGCATTCACTGAGTTAGACATTTTAACCTTCTTTTCTACATTGAGCTTTTCTAGCAATTTTTGTTGCATCCTCTCTTCCACTTCCTCCATTTTGTGTTTCATTCTCTCATCAGTAGCATTTACAGAGGATCCAAAATCTCTTTTTTTCTTTTTTAAGACAGTCTTGTTAACTTCTCATCCATACAATCTTACCCGACCTGGGTGCTCAATTCCCATGACTGATGCAAACGCGTCAACTGAATCACTGTCATCTCCACTTTCTTGAGTTGGTTGTATTCTCTCCATTTCAGCATACAAACCAAATGCAAGAGAACAAAGTTTAAGTAAATAAAACTATGTCGATAATTACGAACAAATAAATAATCACGCAAAACTTTTAATTAGAAATTTCTTACAATTTTACTAATTGTATTCTCATAAGAGTCTTTGTATACATGACCAGGTTTTCTTTTTCTTGTAGCCACAAAGATGTCCTTACTTGATAGAGTATCTGAAGTATCATCCATTTCCTTCTTTTTTTCCTAGTAACATGAAAATTGGTATAATAATCTTTTCATGCAAAGTTAGCAAGTTCATACTTTAAGAAAAATAAGAGAAAAAATCAAACCTCGATGATTCGAGCAAAACATGTTTTGCCAGCAGTGTGTGGATGCTTCAACTTTTTTCGATTCTCGATATTGGTTTCGAACGTTCTCTGCAAATAAACAAGCAAAGATTGACAAGGGGAATTTTACGATGACAATAGCAAAGATTGACAAAGAGTATGAGTATTTTGTTAAATAACTGCATGAATGAATAAATAAGCTTTAGGTACTCCTATTTTAAAAAGTTAAATGTATATTTATCTTGTCTACATGTTCTCTTTGGTTTCTGCAGTTTTAGACGATAGTGATACACGTTGAACAATAGTCCAAAACAGTACAAAGTATCAGATCGCATACTTAGTAGTAGTAAACCATTTTGAAAAAAACTGGGAGATCACTAATAGTGACATAAAATTCATTATGTTTTCTGATCTAGCAACAAACTCGCTCCATTATCACCAAAAGACACAAGCACAACCTTGCCAGAATGCATAAGTAAAACATTTTTTAATCCAATCAGACCCCAAAACTAGATGTAACTCTCTGGAACTACAAGTTCTTTGATTTTGTTTCCTTAGGGCACCTGACAATGAGCCGCAAATTACACAATTGGAAGAGGATATGAAAATGATCCATATCATTTGATGTGCAAGTGCAGCAGCACTAAGACATCATTAACATATCATATTTCAATGAACTTCGCTTTCAGTACATGATGGTGTGAAGACAAAATTCAGTAGGTACCAAACTGTGGATGATGAGTGATCTCAAAAAATTTCACCTTTATTCTCTAATATAGGCCATCCAAATGGAAGTAAGAAAAAAATACTTTTATCATGGATTCACATTTATGTTTTGAAGCACATCCATATACTCTGTTCAATACTGTAGATGAGCAAATGGAAAAGTTTATCGAGTAAGATAAATTTTACATATGTTTATTTATATTTTATATTTGTTACTTATATGATTAAACTTGAAATATCATGATTGCAGAGAAAAAAATTTAATTGTTAATCACAGTAGAACAATTGCATGGGAAAGATCGAGGATTCATAGTTGGGAATTCAGTTATTGGTTTAAAGAGAAAGTTAAAAATATTGTAGTGCTAGATTATTTACGACGGCTAGCCAAAGGACCCAATATGGTGGCCAAAAGATATACTGCATATTCTATTAATGAATACCGATTTCATACTAAAGAAAGGGATTCCCGAGGCAAGACGCAAAATAGTGGAGTGACTTTATCGGTAACAACTGATAGTTTTGCTAGTGCCAGGGACCAAAATCCCATCAATGGTCAGGTTCTCTATTATGGAACTATCCAGGATATCATTGAGGTTGTGTCACGACCCCAAAATACCCAATCGTGATAGCGCCTATTATGAATTCAGGCAAGCCATGGATTTTATTTACCTAAAGCTATTTTCAGAAAAATCATTATATTTGCAGCAAGAGTCTCATTTTATAAGCATTATAATGGTTAACATCATTAAAACACAACTAAACAAAGCCCTGATCTAGTGTCATCGAGTCATCAGCTACTATGAATAAACTGTCGAAATACAAAACTGACATAATATTGTCTGAAATAATAACATGGGGTATGTAGATAAAGAAGGCGAAAACGAGGTTGCGATCGCCAGGTGCTACCTCGAAGACTATAAAAGAAACTATGACAGCAAATCATCAACTGTCACCGGGTCCAGATGTACCTAGATCTGCACACAAGGTGCAGGAGGTAACGTGAGTACATCAACTCAGAAGTAACGAACCCAAACTATGGGTTGGGATGTAGTGACGAACTAAACCTCAATAATTGTAATGAAAACAGTGTACGAAATCCAAGGAATGGTTGATTTTGATGTAATAATGGGAATGAATTGGCTCTATTCGTGCTTTGCTTAACTCGACTGCTGAACCAGAGTTATGAAGCTCGAGTTTCCTAATGAACTAGTTATTGAGTGGGAATGGAATAATATTGTGCCAAGGGGTAGGTCTATTTCCTACCTTAAGGCCTCGAAGAGGATCAGAAAGGGGTGCATCTACCATTTGGTCCGTGTTGCGGACACCACTTTAGAGGTGCCTGCTCCCGAGTCCGTGCCTATTGTGAATGATTTCCTTGATGTTTTTCCGGATGAGCTTCCTGGGATTCCACCAGACAGAGAGAAGAGTCGCATGGGCACACAAACAATGTTAGTGTCATATGGGTTGCATGATAGAAAGTGGCGACAGTTACGAGATTAGAAGGATTCTAACTGTAAGTTGTGGCGTGGGAAAGAGGCCTAAAGGGGGGAATGCCCTGGCCTTTGGAGTTATTCATAGAACAACTGCCTAAATGGCAATGAGAGTATTAAGGCATTCACAAGAGCTATAAGTTATGAAAATGATAAAAGAATCAGTCAACATTCGAGGATGAATGTTCCAAAGGGGGGGATGATGTTACGCCTCACAATATTGCGTTGATATTACGTCCCGCAATACTATATTACGATGATGCTATGCTTTGCAGTATTAAATTACGATGATGTTGCACCCTGTAGTATTGTACATTGAATTTGTCGTAAGGAAATTGATATCAGTCCAGGAAATGATTATTTGGATCTTATAAGGATTATGCTATTTCAAACAAGTGATGAGTAAATTCGTCAAGGTGAGAGGGGAAGCAAGTCAAAGAAAATGAATTTTCGTCAAAGTTTGACATATGGGATAAAATATGGACCGAGCTAAAATACTCGGTATTTATGGACTAGTGCCATACAAGGTACAACATTACCACAATGATATGATTTATGAGGTGTGTTAACATGAGTAGTACTTTAAGTAATTTTAGACAATTCTTAATTATGCGGGTAATTGATTAATTACCGGATAACGAGACATTACCTAGTTAATTAAAAAGAAATGAGATAAAGATTAATAATTCTCACCCCACCCCTCCAAAAACGTGGCAATTAGCCACAACCTAAGACAAGTGACTCTTTAGTCTTCTTGGATAGGTGGCAAATAGGTTAGTAAAGAAGGAGACACGTCATTTCTTATGATCACTATACAAATCTTTACAATTCAAAAGGCATTAACATTTTACAATCCAAATAAGTTTAGCTATTTCAAAAGCTTTAAGCAATAAGAACCTTAGGAACTTTACAAGTCAAAGGTATTAGCACTTTGCAACCCAAAACAAACATTAGACTTCTTAACATTTCCTGGAAAACGTTGGCCATTTTAAAGCTTTCAACAAAGCTTATTTTTCAATTCTTGAAAATGAAGACACCAACAGAACGTTAGAAACAATACTTTAGCAACGAGATTTCTTGCAATCAATTCTCGTACAAGAATAGTATACGGAGTTATCCCTACTCCGGATTGAAGGTGCTAGAAGGTCCGGAGATTTGTGGTAGAAATTTAAGGAAAAAAACCCCAAATCGAGGTATGTATGGCTAACTCTAATCTTCATAGGATAAACCCATTTGTGCTCACTTTCCGGGTATGATTCTCTTGTTTGATTTATATGGATTTTATGTGCCTTATGTGCCAAATTGGGAAATTCTTGCTTCTATGTCGTTCCATGTTACTACCATATCGTTATGCTATTTGCGTGTATGAATTGTGATCATTATGTTCCCTCTTTTACTATGTGTGCAATCGTCTTATGTGATGGGTGTGGTAGATGTGAAAGGATTGAATTGATATGAAATATGAATCAAGAGATTGATCTGATATGAAATATGGATCAAAGGATTGGATTGATATGAAATATGAACCAAAGTATTGTAATGATATGAAAGATGAATCAAAGAGTGAAATGATATGTGATGTGAATCAAAAGATGGAAAATGATAAAAGTAAACTAAAACATTAAAGAAATGATGGGGAATGTCCTAGGGTGAGATGGCTTATCCGATCAGGCCGGGATCGGACTCCATGTCATACACATGGAGATATGAAATTGATATATGATGTTGATTATGGCCTCACTGTTTCAGTGGAGATGGTCCAGCCGGTCGGACCGAGTACCGGACTCCGTGTGAACATGCCACGGTGATGATATGAGATATGATGTTTTTGAGGGCCTCACCTAGGATGGCTTAGCCGGTCAGGCCGACACCGGACTCCGTGTGACAACGACACGGTGGTTCAGTAATAATAATAATACTTGAACTTAAAAGAATATTAACCAAAAGATGGGTAAACGGGATAAGAAACATTGTGACTCTTGTTGGTGTTTTCCTTTACTTCGATGAATTGTTATATGATGTCTCTATTTGTATCATTGCTTGTTGATGTTTATCCTATATAGAGTAGGTTTGTTCACACATACTAGTACTATTCAATGGTACTAACGTCCCTTTTACCGGAGGCGCTACATCTTTTAAATGGATGTAGGTGGTTCTGTAGTAGGTAGCGCCGACCGTCGATAGTGGTGCTTTCTCCTCCTCCCTTCAGCAGTTTTTGGTGAGCCCTACTTCCTCCCGGGGCCGTGTGTAGACACATGTTGATCTCTTTTGTACACGTTGTCTCTTTTTTGAGGTATAGTCAGGGCCTTGTCGCCGGCAGGTCTATGTATATTTCTCCGAACTCTTAGAGGCTCTGTAGACACTGATGTGGGTTGTGTACCTTTTGGGTAGTTGTTGGATTTATTCGTAATCATGATTCCGTACTGTAAACATTGTAATTAGTATGTATGTTTTGGAAGATCTAATGTTGGTTACGGTGAAAGACGAAAATGGACCTAATATTATGAATATATGCTTTTGATTAATCTCTTGCTAACTCATGTCAACAATGTATGCTATAAACACGGGGAGAAACGAGTCGGGTAGGAAAGGCTAAACAAGCTTGCTTGACCGGGTTCACTCGGTTAGGCATCCCGTCCCTCGATTTTGGGGCGTGACAGCTTGCCTAGAAGGTTCAATGTTAGGCGCCATCACGATCCCGATGGTGGAAAATTCGGGTAGTGACAAAGACATAGATGAAACATGGAGTAAAGAAATCCATCTATAAATCTGAATATGTTTGTAAATTCTTAAACATTTATAATGTCATGCACGTGCATATAAATGTCATGTCATGCATACATATAGGTGTACGTAATATCATCAAGCCTCTGAGGGCATCCCATCATATCGTCTCGGCCACTGTGGGCAACATCATCAACATATACCAACTGACCAGGTGGTGGTGCGTATATAACGCCGTAACCTTTTTCTCATATCCCATATACATAAATATATACATATAAATACGCGTATATAACGTCGTCTGGTCATGAGTCAATGTACATGCATACATGAATAAAACACATAAAAATATGTTAAAAATCTCAATATTCTTTTCGGATAAACTTTATCGACTGCGTATTATTTTGAGACCCATGAGCAGAAGATATAATAATATGTCACATGGGGAATCAAGAAAATAAAAACCCCTAGTATTTCTATGAATATAGTCATTTATGAAACCTGTGAGTTTGCTCGTTTCTTCTGTATAACTCTGATCATGCCAAAAAAAAAGAAGGAATTACCTTAAAATATCTGAGTAGGGAAACATCCGTATAATATTCCTGTAGGAGAATTCGATTGCAAGAAGTCTCGTTGCTAATGAAGTGTTTCGACCAGAACTTGTTGAAGATTTCATAAGAATTGCACGTTTTATTTTTTTGCAGACTTCGTAACTGTTCATTCCTAAGTTCTAATTTGTAACAAAAGACTAATGTTTTTATTTGTGTCTATTATTCAAGACATAGGAAATGAAGCTTTGTTAAAAGCTTTTGAAGATGGCAAACGTTTCCTGATGTTAAGAATGCTAATATTATGGTTCTATACAAAGTATAAGAAAGTGGGGTGTCTTTATTATGGAATGTTTCCACCTAAGCCAATTTGACTCTTAGTCATCTTGTTTGGTTAGCTTTTGCTGCCACTTTTTTTTGGGAGGGGGTTAGTCTTATCTCATAAGTTATTAATTAACAATGTAATATCCCGTTATCCCGATAATTAACCAATTATTCACATAATTAAGAATTATTTCAACTATTAAAAATATTATTCATTTTTAATATACTTTATACATCATACTATCGTGGTCATATGGTACCTTGCTGGTACTAGTCAATAATTATCGAGTATTATCGCTCGACCCGTATTTTATCCCAAATCGGGCACATTCAATAAAACTCATTTTCTTTAATTCGTGTATCCTTTATTCTTCATGACACTTACTTATCGCTTGTTATAACTTCTGAACTAAATAAAAATACCAATAATACATTCAGTTAGCAATATCCCAGAACCTGGAGTCACTAACTCACAGACTGTCTATGAGATTACTAAATACAAGGTCTGAAGAAATAATACATAAATGTCTCAAAACTAAGAAGAAAAAAAAACAAGACAGAATAGAAAGATAAGGGTAGAGGAGACGCCAAGGCCCACGAACGTCTGCGTGTCTACCTTGAAATCTCCGAAGTGGACTGAAGGATACTCCCTTTATCAGTGTCCACCGGGCCCGGCTGCGGGATCTGCACAATATAAAGAAGTGCAGGTGTAGCATCAGTACAACCGACCCTATGTACTGAGCAAGTGCCGAGCCTAACCTCGGCCGAAGTGGTGGCGAGGCTAGACACGACAACGATAATCTACATGTACATGTCTACCAAAAATATAGCAGGGAAGTAACAGATATTTAACAGATAAGCAAGTAATACGGGAACAAGTAAGGGGGCAACAAGTATGAAGCAAAATGAGATATCGAATACAATAAATAAAAAGATAAATGAATGACACGACATCACTCTTCGTGATTTTACTCTCGTCCTCACGATGCAACAAGTAAATATATGAAATGAATGCAATAATAAATGAAATGAATGGCACGACATCACCCTTCGTGCTTTACTCTCTTCCTCACAATGCAATAATGAATAAATCAAATGAATGGCACGGCATCACCCATCGTGCTTTTACTCTCTTCCTCACATTGCAATAATAGATAAATGAAATGAATGGCACGGCATCACCCTTCGTGCGTTTACACTCTTCCTCACAATGCGATAAGTAAATAACTAAATGAATGATATGAATGAATGGCACGGCATAACCCTTCGTGCTTTACTCTCTTCCTCACCCAAGTAATATCAACAATAAATAACAACTTGTCAAGGAAATCAATTACCGAACTTTCAATTCATAACCACCCGACATGGAGAATAACAACTAAAATCAACACATTTGCCCGGCAAGGGTCTCAACTATAACAATTTCCTTACGAGTACATAACATAATGATTTGGTTCCTCCACTAGGACATCACAACACAATTCTTAATCAAGTAGTCTCCACAGTTAAACCATTTTCCAAATGAACTACTTCATAACACAATAATCATTGAGGTAATAACAAATAATTAAGCAAAACGGACTCACATGCATACTTGACACACAATGCATAGGTACTCGTCACCTCACCTATGCATTGGACATAATAAAACACATAGCACATAGGGCACAATACCTATTTCCTCACCAAAGTTAGGCAAGACACTCACCTCGGGTCCAAAATATGCAAGTCAAGCCTCTAACACTACCTTCCCTCTCGAATCCGACTCTGAAACGACAATATCTAGACATAATTAATTCAATAAAATCAATAATGACTCAATAATTCAGTCCCATAGCCTAATTGTTCATTTCCCAACATTTTTCCAAAAATACCAAAATTCGACCCCGGGCCCACTTGGTCCAAACACTAGGCTCGGACCAAAACCCGATCACCCATACCCCCACAAATCCAAATATGCAATTTTTTTTTGAAATCCGACCCCAAAATGAGCTTGAATTACCCAACATCCCATGAACCCTAACTCTACCCAAAACCCCTAATTTCTACTTTGTTTTCATGATTTTAGGCCAAGATTCTAGTGATTAATGAAGAGGAATGGAAGGAATTGGTGTTAGGAACACTTACCTATGAAGCTATGGTGATGGAGGTCTTCAAATATCGCCTAAGGAGAGTGGGAAAGAAGGAGGGTTGAGAAAGGTGGTGAAAATCCCGTAATTTTCTGTCTGTGACAATTAAAATCACTGGGCAAAAATACCCTTCGCGTTCGCGGGCCCCTGGCCGCGTTCGCGAAGGGTTG